>CABHPH010000647.1:0-14161 GCA_902168325.1 Peromyscus nudipes
TTTAGAACCTTGCCATTTTTATGGTTAGCATGGCTATCTTATACTCAGCTGTAATTTTTGTTTGCATTTTCATTTTTTGTTTTCTTTATTGGATTAAGTTTAACATTTTAATATTAAACTTGCACATTTCTTTCTTTCATAGCATTTCTCCCTCAAGGATTTTGGACACAGCTGTTTGGAACATGATATGACTTCCATTGTTGGCTGATTTGGAGCTGGATAAAGATATTATTTCTGTATGCTCAAGCTATTCCCAGCGTGGGAGACAGTTTAATTCCTGTTCTCTGCAGATCAAGATGATGAATTCTCATCTCCTTCTCCAGCACCATGTCTGCCTACACACCTCCATGCTTCCCACCCTGATGATAATGGACTAAACATCTGAAACTGTAAATGCTTTCCTTTATAAGTGTTGATATGACCATGGTGTCTCTTCACAGCAATAGAAACCATAACTAAGACAGACAGTCTAAGGAAGTAATTTCAAGTATGTAAATGCAAGTTGTAAAGGTCTGAGGATGTGAATGCTTAAGTTCTGAGGGTCTAAGAAAGTGATTTAAGGTATGTGAAGAGTATTAAAAAATGAGATGTGTTTCTTATTTTTCTCTTTCTATGCTATTGTTTTACTAAGATTTTAAATGTTAAGAGTTTTAACATTAATCAATGGAGTTTTGATAAACTGTTGATAAACCGTTAATCTCCATGGTAAAGTACTGACTACTATCATCATAGTCACAAGCTCAAAATTTAAAACTCCTTTGGTTGTTTTCTAGGTATAGACTTAAAAGTGCTTCTCATTGTGCTGAAAACATCTCATTCTAATCTTTATATATCCATCCCTCTGGACAGAGGAAAAAATGTTCATGCCTTTAACCCCAAAACACAGCTTTTGATATGACTCTAAGGCATGAGTCTACTCTAGATGTTTTACAGACACCTGTAAACCGCTTTCTATACAGTGAGAATTTCACTGCAGATTGTAATCAGTAGCAATGCTAATACTTCAAAAAACTTTTATCTCTTTTTGTAAACTTAAAAAATTCATGTAAGCTTCAATGAGTCATGACTTGGATCCACCTGTCACAGGTCAAACAGACTCCAGGTATGTACTCCTCACAATCAACAGCTTAAGCTTCCCCACTTACCTACTGTCTATACTTAAGTGTAGTCTCTCTGTCTCTGTTTCTGTCTGTCTGTCTGTCTGTCTCTCTCTCTGTCTCTTTTTGCTACCCCCAGTCTTTGGACTATTTCCACATTCCAACTACCAGGAACACAGGTCTGGAAGTTTCAATGGTACACCAAAGAAAAAGATTTTCCCACTAAGCTCCTTAACTTTACCTTATTTCTCTAGTCTATACCTGTCCAAGGAGATTTTTAAATCACTTAAAGACTGCAAACTACTACAAATCAACACCAGCTAGTCCTAGACTTACTGAAAACCAATGTAAACTAGATGCTTCTGATAGCATTTCTAACTGGGCTGAGCCTCTGGCTTGAACCAGAATTTTCAGACTTTTCCAAAGCCACTTGCACTTTGCTAGCTGCAGATGGTCACACTGAACCTAGGAAGCCTGAATTCCTTTCCTTTCTCCTAACCCTTGGTCAGCACTCCAACCTGCCTTGGTCCTGATAGTGTCCTAACTTCAGCTAAGAAGAAGTTACAGAATAGATTACATTATCATCAACAAAAAGGCTGATATGTAAGGCCCAAAAGAAACTCAGTACAAACGGCTAATTATGTTGCCAATTAGTATGACAAAGTGTATGCTGGCCTCCAAGCATTCTGGGCAAGTATTTGTTAGAGTCCACTCAGATATCTGGAATCTTGGCTCCTCTCAGCTCCTCTCATTCCAGGCTCTACCCTAAACTTCTCTAGATCATGGGCTTCCCTTCCCCAGCTTCTGATTCCTGTGTAACCATGACATTCTGACATGCTCCTTCTTGACTCTCTTGGTCTTTTTGACACTCTCTTTCTAGGCTCCTCTCTGTTGGTCTTCCTTTCTTGCTCCTCACCTCATGGCCTGGCATATTATGCTGGTCATGTTCAGTCTACTACTTTCTCCATGCTCTGGACTATTCCAAGTGTCCCTGGCTGTGTTCTCCACCATGTCTATAAGAAAAAACTCCCATTTAACCATAAAAGTAAAGAGAGTAATGCATTCTTTTCCCATCTGCACATCTAGGTTTAAATATAAGTGTGTCTCTATGACACACAAGCAGAGAGGACCATGTGGTAGCAGAAAGTACAAACAGGAGCATAAGGACAGGACTCGGCAGTAGAGGAGAAATACTGAGTAAATTACAATGATGTGCATGTCTGTATCAAAGTTTCCTAATGTAACCCAACATTTTATACACCCACTAAAAATTACAAAAGAAGAAAAAGTGAAATACAGGTGTAAAATACTGAGCAGAAATGTAAGTTTATAAAGGTCTTACTACACCTTAGGCTATTTGAATGAAGTTTCAAAGTTCTATAAATACAATTTTTTAAAAATTTCTTTTGCACAAAAGTCACAGAGTAAAAATTAGTTAGTTTCTTGAATTTTTTTATGTTTAAAAGTTATAAGGATTGTTTTAAGCTGGGATAATATGAAGCATATTGGAGTTAGCGGATAATGTATAACAAACTATAATAGAAGCAAATATTTGATGACTCAGGACTCCAAGATTCAGAGCTGGAGAGATGATGCTGAGGTCAAGAGCACTGTACTGCCCTTGTAGAGGACCTGAGTTCAGTTCCACAACACAAAGCTGGCAGCTTATAGCAATATAAACTGTAACTTTATGGGAACCAATGCACTCTTCTGATCTTTGAAGGCACTGTACACAAAAATATGGAAACATACACAAACACACACACACACAACAACAACAACAACAACCTCCAGTACTATTACCACTACCAGTGTTTCTATCACTTAATATCTAAAAAAATAAAGTCTACAATTCAATAACAGGATTTATTTTGTGACCACACCCAGTCATTCACATGTACAAGAACAGGAAAATAAACCACACTCTCCATATATATTTTTTTAAGTTTTCAGAATTTATTCTCATGGAAACAGCCCTGGAGGGAAACCGGCCATTTTCTCCTGGAATATTTTATCAAAGACTTCAGCTTGGGCTACTGTAAAGTGATTCTTCCAGTCACCAGTCATGCCTGGAAAATGGGAAGCAGACACATAGATGGGTTAATGATGATCTCAACACTGCTCTCTGTCCTTCCTTCACATGCTCTTACCATCTGCTTGACAAGGACCACACAGTTAATAAAGGGGAAGTACCAGTGACTTCCTGGGAACGTATCTTATTCCTGTGAAATAATATACATCAATCTTCTACCTCTGTGGCAATAATGTTCCCCCTTATCCTATCTCATCATATCAGCTACACACTCTAATAGTTTCCATACTATCTCTACCTTTTAGATGTTGATATTTTTCCTGCTTCCCACTACACCTGCTTCCATCACACTGTCTAATCCAACAGTTTCTTGTCTCAGTTATCCAAACAGGTTTCAATTCTTCTTTATAAATTTTAGTGTTTACTTGTAAAAGTTCTGTAAAACATGCAAGCAACTTTTAAAAGATCTTTTAAAATTAAGTTTAATTGTGTGTGTTTAGGTACACATGAATGCAGGTTCCTGTAGAACTTTGAGGCACCAGATCCCCTTGAGTTGGAGATGCACACTGTTGTGAGCTACATGCCAATCATCTTGATGCTTTCATCAGATGCAAGAGACCCAGATACTGCCAGATGGGAACATCCTAAGATTTCTGTTTTCAATCATCATGGTGTCTGGTGATGCATCAAGACCTCCATGACCTTTTTTTTTTTTTTTTTTTTTACCATTTCTTTTAACCAGACTTTGGTTCTCAACACTTCATTCTAGTATGTCTTTAGTGATGACATTAGAGATGTCAAATTGTCCTACTGCTCATTGAATTGTGTGTTCCTTCTTTCTAGAGCACTGATGTCTTCCATATAATCACTTCTTGTTCTTTTATTTCCTAATTTATGCCACCGTGACCACCTTTTCCTAACTTCCCTCCATGTCGAACTCTGCATGCCCCATTCTCGCTGTATTTTATTTCATAACTGTGACAGTTGGATGAAATTCCTTTTTGCAAAGAAGCCTGAAATATGCATCTAATATATTTAGAAAGGTAAATGTTTCTTTCATCAGCAAAGGATTCATTCATCAAATCATATCAGACACATAGAGCATGCTTAGTATGGAATTTCTGAAAGCATTCATGAATGAATGAGAAAAGTACTGGGCTTGTTTCCATTTTGCTGATGAGGAAAATTAGTCTCTGAGATGTTATCCAGCATGATAGCAATGGATGTGGACTTAAAGGCAAAAAGGCTGACAGTAGAAATCAAGCTTTTCCTTATCGTATTATATTCCTTATGTATCATATAAGTTAACTTTAAATTTCCAGTGGTATTATTAAAGAAAATGTAAAATATTCAGAAGTAAATGGTAATTATTGATATGCCATATTGAAATAATATGCCATTAATTGATATGACTATAAGATTGTCATCTGTTCAGAGCCTACCAATGCCAAATAGACTAAGGAGTGAGTCTTTGTCCTCATACCCGAACACCCCAGCCTCTAGGCTTTGGGCCCAGGGGCTAAACCCTGTGCTCCCATACTACCACCTATTGAAGTCTCACTTTCAGGCCAGTAGGCAGGTCTCCTTCACACAGGTCATACTAACACCAACCCCCATCAGACCCTGTAACTCTCAAGCCCCATCTCTCCCAAACCCCACCCTCCCTTGGAGACTGCAACTGCTTCCTGAGACAGAGCCTGCCAGTGCTGATTGGACTAAGAGGTCAGTCTTTGTCCTCATAGCCAAACACTCGAGGCTTTGGGCCCAGGGACTCAACTGTGTGCCTCCACACCACCACCCATTGCATTCCCAGCCTCACACCAGTATGCAGGTCTCTGCCAGACAGGTCAGACTACCACCATCCCACACCAGGCCCTGTAACCCACATGCCCCACCCCTCCCAAGCCCACTATGATCTGAAACTGCAGCTGCTCACTGAGACAGAGCATGCAAATGCCAATTGGACTAACAGCTGCTCCCTGAGACACAGAGTTCATCAGCACCAGCACCCAGTCCCCTGATTAGACTAAGAGCTCCCATTGGACCAAGAGAGGCTCCCTCAGACACAGACACCACTTGCACCAAGTGGAGAAAGAGATGGGTAGATGCCAGTGCAAAAATACAGTCAATAACACAAAGAACAATATAGCTCTATCAGAACGTAGTGGTTATAGATCAGGAAGATCTGGACATCCCAACATAGAAGAAGCAGAAGAAATCAACCTCAAAAATGAATTAAGAAGATGATAGAGGCCTTTAAAGAGGAAATGAAAAATTTCCTTAAATAAATTGAGGAAAAGACAAAAAATTGGAAGAAGTCAATAAAGAAATCCAAGAAAACCATGAAAAAGCAATTAAACAGGTGAAGGAAACAGTCCCAAGATTTCAAAACTGAAGTCAGGACAATAGAGAAGATGAAAGTGGAGGGAATGCCGTAAATGGAAAATCTGAGTAAGCGAACAGGAACCACAGGTGCAAGCATAACCCACAGAATGCAAGAGATGGAAAAGTGGGTCTCTGGCATTGAAGATACAACAGAGGAAATAGATTCATCAGTCAAAGAAAATACTAAAGCCAAAAAAGTCATAACACAAAACGTCCAGGAAATTTGTGACACCATGAAAATACCAAACCTAAGAATAATAGGGATAGAAGAAGAAGAAGAATACCAACACAAAGGCACAGAAAATATATTCAACAAGATCATAGAAGAAAACTTTCCAAACCTGAAGAAGGAAATGCCTATGAAGATACAAGAAGGTTACAGAACACCAATTAGACTAGATCCAAAAAAGTTCCCTCACCACATAATAATCAAACCTCTAAACATAAAGAATAATGAAACAATATTAGAGCTGCAAAGGAAAAAGGGAAAGTAACATATAAAGGCAGAGCAATCAGAATTACACCTGACTTCTCAATGGAGACTCTGAAAGCCAGAAAGTCCTGGACAGACATGATGCAGAAACTAAGAGACCATGGATGCCAACCCAGACTATTGTATCCAGCAAAACTCTTAATCACAATAGATGGAGCAAGCAAAATATTCCATGATCAAACCAGATTTAAACAATACCTATCCACAAATCTACCCATACAGAACGCACTAGAAGGAAAAATCAAACAAAAGGAATTTAGATACACCCTTGAAAACACAGGTAATAGATAATCCCACTCAGACAAATACCAAAGAAGAGAAACACACAACATTACCACCAAAAAATACCAGGAATTAACAATTACTGGTCATTAATATCCATTAATATCAAAGGTCTCACTTTGCCTATTAAAAGACACAGCCTTATCTAGGCAGTGGTAGCATTTCATCCCAGCACTTGAGAGGCAGAGCCAGACAGGATCTCTGTGAGTTCAAGGTCAGCTTGGTATACACAGTGAGATCTAGAACAAGAACTGAAACAACACAGAGAAACCCTGTCTCATAAAAATGAAAAAAACAAAAACAAAACAAAACAACAACAAAAAAAATGGGCTAACAGAATGGATACCAAAACAGGATCCATCATTCTGCTGAATATAACAAAAACACCTCAACTTCAAAGACAGACACTACCTCATATTTAGCACAGGGAAAATCCACCAAGATTAAGTCTCAATTCTGAACATTTATGCCCCACATAAAAGGGCATACACATTTGTAAAATAAATATTACTAAAGATTAAATTGCACATTAAATCCCATATACTAGTATTGGGAGACTTCAATACCTCACTATCATCAAAGGACAGGTCTGTCAGACAGAAACTTAACAGAGAAATAAGGGAAGTAACAGACATTATGAATCAAATGGACTTAATAGATGACTACAGAATATCCAACACTAACACAAAAGAATATACCTTCTTCTCAGCACCCCATGGAACCTTCTCTAAAATCAACCACATACTGGTATCAAAGCCAATCTGAAAAGATACAAAAACACTAGAATAATCTCCTGTATTTTATCAGACCACTATGGCTTAAAGTTAGATTTCAACAACAACAAAATTACAGAAAGCTTACAATCTCATGGAAACTGAATAATGCTCAGTGAAATCACCAGTGGGTTAAGGAACAAATAGAGAAAGAAATTAAAGGCTCCCTAAAATTCAATGAAAATGAATGTACAACATAACAAAACTTATGAGACACTATGAAAGCAGTGTTAAGAGAAAAATTCATAGCACTAATGCTCACATAGAGAAGATGGAGAAATTTCACATTAGTGACTTAACAGTACACCTGATAATTCTAGAACAAAAGGAAGCAAACTCACCCAGAAGGAATAGATGCTAGGAAATATTCAAATTGAGGGCTGAAATAAAAATAAAAACAAAGAGAATAATAAAAATAAGTTCATTATTTAAGAAAATCAACAAGATAGACATCCCTTATCCAAACTAACCAAAAGGCAGAGAGAGAGAGAGCATCCAATTAACAAAATTGGAAATGAAAATGGAGACATAACAACAGACAATGAGGAAATCCAGAGAATCATCAGGTCATACTTCAAAATCCTATACTCCACAAAATTGGAAAATCTGAAAGAAATGGACAACTTTTTGGATAGCACCACATACCAAAGTTAAATCAAGACCAGAGAAACATGACAAAAATCTGTCAATGTAATGCATCATAGAAACAAACTGAAAGAAAAAAAACACATGATCATTTCATTAGATGCTGAAAAAGCCTTTGACAAATAAACCATCCTTTCATGATAAAGGTTCTAGAGAGATCAGGAATACAAGGGACATACCTAAACATAATAAAGGCAATTTACAGCAAGCTGACAGACAATATCAAATTAAAAGGAGAGAAACTCAAAGTGATTCCAGTAAAGTCAGGAACAAGACAAGGTTGTCCACTCTCCCCATACTTATTCAATATAGTACTTCAAGTTCTAGCTAGAGCAATAAGATAACAAAAGGAGATCAAGGGGATAGAAATTAGAAAGGAAAAAATCAAACTTTCACTATTTGCAGATGATATGATAGTATATATAAGTGACCCCAAAAGTTCTTCAGGAAACTCCTATAGCTGATAAACACCTACAGTAATTTGGCTGGATATAAGATTAACTCAAAAAAATCAGTAGCCCTTCTATAAAAAAATGATAAAAGGGCTGAGAAAGAAATTAGAGAAAAACCACCCTTTACAATAACCAGAAATAATATCAAATAACACAAAGTACCTGGGGGTAACTCTAATGAAGCAATTTTAAGACCTGTATGATAAGAATTTTAAGTCTCTGAAGTAAGAAATAGAAGAAGATATCAGAAAATGGAAAGATCTCCCATGCTCCTGATAGGTAGGATTAACACAGTAAAAATGGCAATCTTACCAAAAGCAATCTACAGATTCAATGCAATCCCCATCAAAATCCCAGGACAATTCTTCATAGACTTGGAGAGAACAATATTTAACTTCATATGGAAAAACAAAAAACCCACGATAGCTAAAAGAATCCTGTATAATAAAGCTACCTCTAGAGGCATCACCATCCCTGACCTCAAAGCTCTGCTATATAGCTATAGTAATAAAAACAGCTTGGTACTGGCATAAAAACTGACGTGTGGACCAATGGAATTGAATTGAAGACCCTGACATTAATCAGCAAACCTAAGAACACCTGATTTTTGATAAAGAAGCCAAAACTGTACAATGGAAAAAAGAAAACATCTTCAAGAAATGGTGCTGGCATAACTGGATGTCAACATGTAGAAGATTGCAAATAGATCCATATATGTCACCATGCACAAAACTCAGGACCAATAGGACCAAAGACCTCAACATAAATTTACTTACACTGAACTTGATAGAAGAGAAATTAGCAAATAGTCTTGAATGCATTGGCACAGGAGACCACTTCCTAAATATTATACTAGTAGCACAGACATTGAGAGCAACAACTAATAAATGGTTCCTCCTAAAACTTAGTTGATTTTAAGGGCAAAGGACATGGTCAATAAGACATAATGACAGCCTACAGAATGGGAAAAGATCTTCACCAACCCCACATCTCACAGAGGGCTGATCTCCAAAATATATAAAGAAACTAGACAACAAAATACCAAACAGTTCAATTAATGGGCCCCATAGTTAAACATAATTGTCAACAGAAGACTCTCAAATGGCTGAAAGACATTTAAGGAATTGCTCAACATCCTTAGTCATAAGGGAAATGCAAATCAAAATGCCTCTGAGATAACATCTTACACCTGTCAGAATGGCTATGGTCAAAATCACTGAAGACAGCTTATGTTGGAGAGGATGTGGAACAAAGAGAACACTCCTTCACTGTTGGTGGATATGCAAATATATACAGCCACTTTGGAATTCAGTATGGTGGTTTCACAGAAAATTGGGAGTCAATGTACCACAAGACCCAGCTATACCACTCTTGGGCATATACCCAAGGAATGCTAAATCATACCACAAGGACACATGCTCAACTATGTTCATAACAGTAAAATTCATAATAGCCAGAACCTGGAAAAAAACTAGATGCCCCTCAACCAGAGAGTGGATAAAGAAAATGTGGTACATATACACAATGGAGTACTACTACTTAGCAGTAAGAAACAATGATATTATGAAATTCCCAGGCAAATGGATGGAACTAGAAAATATCATCCTGAGTGAGGTAACCCAGACTCAGAAGAACAAACATGGTATGTTCTCACTCATAAGTGGTAGTAGATATAAAGCGAAGGATAACCAGACTACAACCCACAGCTCCAGAGAAGCTAGCTAACAAGGAGGACCCAAAGAGGGATATATAGATAGCCTAATGAAGGAAAAAATAGATGAGATACATGAGCAAACTGGGGGTTGGAGGTAATGGAGGGCAAGGGATGGGGAATGAGAACAAGGAAATGGGAGGTTTGAGCTTGAACAGGGACAGAGTAGAAGAACAAAGAGGTACCGTGATAAATGGATACATCATGGGAACAGGGCGAAATAGGATGCTAGGGAAGTTCCTAGGAATTCACAAGGATTACCCCATCTTAAACAACTAGCAATAGTAAAGAGGGTGCCTAAATTGTTCTACTCTGGTAACCCCATTAGTAAATACCCTAACTGTCATCATAGAGCCTTCATTCAGTTACTGATAGAAACAGATGAAGAGTTCCATGGCTGGGCACGAAGTCGAGCTCAAGAGACCAATGGATGAGAGAGAGAAGGGATTCTATAAGCAAGGGACATTGATATCATGATGGGAAAACATACAAGAGACAGCCAGCCAAACTAAAGGAAATCCATGAACTGTCAACCAATAGCTATGGAGCTCCCATGGGACTGGACAATGCTCTCTGGATATGTGAGACAGTTGTTTAGCTTGACCTGTTTGGGAGACACCCAGACCGGGGCATCAGGATCCATCTCTGGTGCATGAGCAGGCTTTTTTGACCTAGTACCTAAGATGTGACACTTTAAGCAACCTTAGTGCAGGAGTTATGGGCTTGGACCCGCCTCAACTGAAGATACGAGGCTCTGCTGGCTGCCCATGGGAGACCTTGACTTAGAGGAGGTGGGAATGGGGAGAGGGTTAGGAGGGAGGCTGGTTGGTGGGAAGACAGAGGAGGGGGGTAATCTGTGGTTGGTATGTGAAATGAATAGAAAATTTCTTAATAATAAAAAAAAGAAAAAAATAGCCATCTGTTAAGATGGGAACCTAATGACTGTTTCTATTTCCTTAGGAGTTATTGGAATATTTAAATAGTTTATCTGGTCTTGATTTAACTTAGGTATGTGGTACCTATCCAGAAAATCATCCATTTCTTTTAGATTTTCCAGTTTTGTGGAGTAGAGGTTTTTGAAGAATGACCTGATGATTCTCTGGATTTCCTCAATGTCTGTTGTTATGTCCCCCTTTTCATTTCTGATTCTGTTAATTTGAATGCTCTCTCTCTGTCTTTTTGTTATTTTGGATAAGGGCTTGTCTATCTTGTTGATTTTCTCAAAGAACCAACTCTTTGTTTCATTAATTTTTTGTATTGTTCTCTTTGTTTCTATTTTATTGATTTCAGCTCTCACTTTGATGATTTCATGGCATCTATTCTTCCTGGGAGACTTTGCTTCTTCTTGTTCTAGAGCTTTCAGGTATGCAGTTAAGTCACTAGGATTTTCCAGGGAAAGAGAGCTTGGGGGAGCAGGAGACCCCAGCTGGATCAAGAACAGAGAGGGAAAACAAGGAATGTTCATGGTAAATGAAGACCACATGAGAATAGGAAGAAGCAAAGTGCTAGAGAGGCCCACAGAAATCCACAAAGATGCCCCCACAATAGACTGCTGGCAATGGTCGAGAAACAGCCTGAACTGACCTACTCTGGTGAGGGGATGGCCAAACACCCTAATTGTCGTGCTAGAAACCCTATTCAATGACTGAGGAACTGGATGCAGATATTCACGGTCAGGCCCCAGGTGGAGCTCCAGGAGTCCAATTGGCAAGAAAGAGGAGGGTTTATATGAGTGAGAATTGTTGAGACCAAGGTTGGATAAAGCACAGGGACAAATAGCCAAACGAATGGAAACACATGAACTATGAACCAATGGCTGAGGGGCCCCCAACTGGATCAGGCCCTCTGAATGGGTGAGACAGTTAATTGGCTTGATCTGTTTGGGAGGCATCCAGGCAGTTGGACCAGGTCCTGTGCTCGGTGCATGAACTGGCTGTTTGAAACCTGGGGCTTATGCAGAGATGCCTGGCTCAGCCTGGGAGGAGGGGACTAGACCTGCCTGGACTGAGTCCACCAGGTTGATCTCAATCCTCGGGGGAGTCTTTGCCCAAGAGGAGATGGAAATGGGTGTGGGCTGGGGTGAAGGGGATCGGGGTGGGAGGGGGGAGAACAAGGGAATCCATGGCTGATATGTAAAATTAAATTATATTGTAATTAAATAAAATAAAATAAATTCAAAAAAAGATGGGAACCTATTGGTATCCATTGCTATTCACAGCTTTGTTACTATCTTCATTATTAGAACAAGTTTCTCTATTGTTTCCCAAAGCACACCTGGCTCTTGGTAAGCCAGACTGGATGCTGAGCTACCAGAATCTCAGTAAATTCAATATGATTGTCCACTTGGATTAAATCAGTCCAGATGAGAGAAGCATGTCTTTGCAGGTACACACATGAAGTTGTAAATTGAATTATGTCAAAATTATGTGTACCTTACAAGCATATATTTCTCTTCATTCATTCTATCTAAAAATCTCCTCTGGTGTGTCAGGGGACAGAATAATCCTAAATCTTTGTGGCTTAACTCTTGTTGGAAAGGAACTTCCTCATTGTCCTGGAAGAGGCAGGTCTCACAAAGGTTGTTGTCCAGACATTCCCTGTCTTTTTATTGGCCTGCAGATTGTGGACTTCTCTCTAGGTCTTCTTCCCTCTGTCTCTCAGATTAATGCCTGTAGGGACACCAGTGAAAATGATTCATGGCTCAAGCACTCTGTTCAGAAAACATCTACTATGAAGTAATGAGGTCCAAAAGCTTTGAAGTTTGTCAGAAGATGTTTCCTTCCTCTTGTCATCATTGTGACAATATCTTTATAAAAGTTCTGTCAACTAAACAGTGAATGAATGGGAATGACCATCTCTCTGGTCTGTATTTCCTATAGTATCAAAATATGGAATCATAATGATTAAATTGTTTGTAGGTAATTGTTGCTCGAAGCTTAAAACCATAGTCTTCCAACCGACCCAGATGATTGAGTGTCCTAGGTAAAAAGTAGCTCTTATAATACCTCTGCAGAGGTAAAAAAAGGAATTTTTCTTGGGTCCTGAGAAGAGTAACTAAAGGACAGTGAAAATAGGTCTAAAGAATTCTTCCCACTTAAGGCCAGGATAACAGTTAGCAAAGCTTTTCATGCATTATGATTTAGGGAATTAGGTATCTACTGGTAAGTAATTAAATTAATTTTTTGTTCTTCTCATACCTTCAAGAATAAAAAAGGAACCAATCTGATGTAGTAATTGAAAAGACCAACACTATCCTCATGCATCTTATTCTTTCAAAAGTGATTCCCAGATATCCATCTAAGCATCCTCTATAATGAAGTCATACATCAGGTTGGAGTGAGTAATGAAGTTGGTCTCCCCCTTCAATGTCCTTGTTTCCAGTGGGACACATGGCTTATAATGAGTGTGAATAGAAGAAAAATAATTCCCCAGAGTAAAAGTTATCTTCAAATACAAAAGAAACGAATGTCATATATAATTACTATAATTAAATTACAAATAATTTATGGACTCAGTTCAGGTGTTTTGACAGAACTAATATATATATATACACACATATATACATATATATACATATATATACATTGTGTGTGTGTGTGTGTGCGTATGTGTGTGTGTTACTCCTAAGGTATATGATACATGAAAAATACTATGTTTTGGAAGTGGCTTAACCAAAATCCCATTGTGGTCTCCTCCTGTAAGAATCTACATGGAAAAGAGGAAATGACAGTTGTCTTCATGGAATTGTGTCCTTAATTCTATTGCATCTTCTCCATTGTGTTTCTAACAAAACTTTTACTTGTTAGTTTCCATAGTCTTTCCCTATTAAACAAGACATTTCATTCCTTTTGGCATTTCATTAAAGCCTTTTATGTATACATACTGTTTCACCTCTGCCAAATTCTGATTCATTACAGGAAATTCAAGAATGAGCAACAGCCTGCCCCTAAGCCCATCATTCCTGGAGACCCCCGCCACTTCCTGAGACTTAGAGACAGGCCCCCAACTCTCATCCTGCTCCGGACTTCCCTTCTGGACAAGAGACTTCTTTTCTGGTCAAGAGCTTCCATCCTGCCTCAGACTTCCCATCTGGACAAGAGTTCCCATCCTGCCTCGGACTTCCCATTTGGACAAGAGAGTCCCATCTGGACAAGAGAGAGAGACTTCCCGAATCTGTCAGCTCTTTCTGCACCAAGTGCACTGATAAGACCAAGATCGAACACAAGGAGATGGGCAGATGTCAAGGCAGAAGTACATACAACAAAATGAAGAGCAATTCAGCATCACCAGA
>CABHPH010000649.1:0-30068 GCA_902168325.1 Peromyscus nudipes
ATCACAAAACTGCAGAAAGCTTGAGGTAAAAAAAAAAAAAAAAAAAGGGAACCACGGTATTTTCCCAAGGAACTGACAGGAACTCCTTCCTCATTGCCCAGGATAAGCCATTAGATTTTAAAACAAAAACAAAACAAAACTTAGAAATCAGTGTGTACACTTCACAGGAAGGGCAGGCTCTGCAGCCCCCAGGATACTAATTTATTTGACATTCTGCCTTATTTGTACTTTGGCTTTAGATAAATTTTATTTTTTGTTTTAAAATCTAGACTGACTTACCAAAGGAAAGATGACAGCATGCGGCACCTGGGTGGCTGCAGATAGCGTCTTGATGAGAGGGAAGGATGACAAGATGTGCGTGTGGACCCGAAGACTCAGGGGAAATTCTGTTGATTCAGAAACTCATTAGCTGAGCACCTTCTGCATACACACCAGGATCTTGGGTGCTGAGGAAACATTTAGAAGAAGTAAAGAAAGGCTTCTTTTTATTATACATATAAAAGATTTAGAGGTCAACAGGGGACTGTTCAAAGAAAGAAACAACACACAGACCATCTTTAGTCCCGGGTAGGTTGAGACAGTTAGGAAACAGTCCCCACTCTCCTCTCATGTCCCCAGTCTTACGGACAATGAAACTCAAGCTTAGTGCGCCCAAGGAACTTGGCTTAGTGGGCGTCACACTCGAGGTTAATGTCTCGAAATGGTACAGAAATATGTGGCACTCTCTGAAGCTTTGCTCTAGGTGCTGCACATCTGCCTGACACTCTTTCTGTCCTTATCTTGACCTTCACAGTATCCCTGCCCATGCCTGCCTTCTCCCTCCTGTGTCAGAAAGGACGGCCTCTGTTCTTTCTGAGCCGCAACCCTCATGCACCCTAAACCCTGGGTCAGGAACTGTTTCTCCATCCTTCTTTGCTGCTGGTCCCCTCTCCACGTCTCCTTTTGGTTTTTCTCATAGCCTATGAACCCCTCCCTCATTGGATTTTTCTTCTTTTGGTTTGACCCTGATGCCTTATTTTGCTGTTCAACTCCTCCAAATGTGGCCTCTGCTCCTGGTTGTCACCTTCCTTTGTGATCCCCTAACTTCTCCTCCTTGTCCCTGAACTTGCTGAGAACCTCTGCTTCCCAAACCTAACCTCCCCTCTTCTTCTGTCCTCCGAGACCCTGCTTAGGAGCTGTACACCTGATCCTCTGTTTTGAAGCTACTTCATGTGGTCAGGAAGCAGGACACCTTCTGTGATGTTTTTATGTATTTTTGAGTGTGCTTTTGGGGGTTCACTCCAACTTTGTGTTTGGTTACCCCCAGACTCCATTCTGTTCTTTCTTTGGTGTCTCTTCTGCTTTCATGAGTTTATGTGTGTCTCAAAATCTGAGATCTTTGGGGGGAAAATGTAACCACGTCTCCATTAGTTCCTGAGGGTTAGAGCTGGACAGGGTTTCTGTGTGGTCCTTTTCCATAAGGGCACTGACCTTACTTGCAAGGGAGGCCATCCAATTTCCTTCTGAAGGTCCCACCTATTGAGACTATCATTTTGAGGGCTGGGATTTCAACATGAATTAGAAGGGAACATAAAAGGTCAGAGCATCAGCACCTTGTATTCCAACCTTCATTATCTTTCAGTCCTAACAAACATGCCCTGCCCCTTTGAATCCCCCTAGCCCTTTAATGAGGGTTTTATCCCCAGCCCTCAGTTCAGAGTCCTGTCCCACCCAGACTCACTCCTCCCCTTCAGCCATGACCTCTTATGATCTTCCCGTTTATGTTCATACTTTGTTTTACTGTTTCCATCCTATAAAGAATTTTATGGCATCACTCCAGATAATGCTGAGTTTGCTCTCTGACCATCCCCCCAACCCCCAATCTGTTCCATACATTTTAGTTTCCTCTGATGCTTAACATTGTGTTAGCTATCAAGGGCAGGTTTGAGGAAAATCTATGGCATTTGCAATAGCCGGGGAAATAGGCCAATTGGCACCTTCCTCTATGGTGAGAGTCACTCAAATGTGTTCACCCGTAGAGGAGTGCTCTATTGGAGGTGAGATCCCTTTAGAGACAGGGAGTAGAAAGTTCGGTGGGTGAAAGTCTGAAATGAGGACAGAGGAGGTGAGCATGGTATAAGGGACACCATTCTGATAGCTCTGGGGCCAGAGGTGGCATCAGTGTTGAGGACACAGTGTCCATGTGCTCGTGTGAGGGACACCATTCCAATAGCTGTGGGGCCAGAGGTGACATCAGTGTTGAGGACACAGTGTCCACGTGCTCGTGTGAGGGACACCATTCCGATAGCTGCGGGGCCAGAGGTGGTATCAGTGTTGAGGACACAGTGTCCACGTGCTCGTGTGAGGGACACCATTCCGATAGCTGCAGGGCCAGAGGTGGCATCAGTGTTGAGGACACAGTGTCCACGTGCTCGTGTGAGGTTGTTCAGGATACATCTGAACAGTTCTAGACACTGGTTTGGAAGTTCCCCTGGTCTCACACACAGTATCAGCCTGGAGGAATACCTGCCTACCTGTCTGATGTGCTCAGTCAGGGGCTCCCACGTCTTACGGCATTCCCTACCTGCTGTTGTTGCCTGTTTTATTTCTGGTATGCCTGTCTGGACATACCGTCTACTGTAGGACTCTTAGGTATCACGTGTGTATTTTCTCATGAAATTCTTACTGAGTCACTCAGAGTTTGGTACAAAGAAGTCAAGCCATCAGCCAGGATTGGGAGCTACAAGGGTTGGACATAGGGTTGCAGCTCCAGGTGACCATTCCAGTGACCCTCACTTACCCCCAAGGTCAACAGAAAATGTCAGGAGGACTTGGCTCCTGCTTTCCTCTCTCCCATTTGTGTCTGTATACACATATATATGTGGTTGCATGTCCATGTGTGTATATATACACACATGTATGTGGTTACGTGTGTGTGTGTGTGCGCGTGTGCGTGTGCGTGTGCGTGTGTGTGTGTGTGTGTGTGTGTGTGTGTGTGTGTGTCTAGGCCAGAGCTCAACTTCACATGTCAGTCTTCAGGAGCCATCCATTTCGCTTACTGAGACAGGGTCTCTCACTGGGATCTGGGGCTTGCTGACTAGGCTAAGCTGGCTGGCTGGCTGGCAAGGCCAGGGATCTTCCTATCTCTGCCTCTCCAGCAGTGGGATCACAAATATATAACACTATACTTAGTTCTGGGGAATCCAACTCAGTCCTCATGCCCGAGCTATATCCCCAGCACCTCTTCCTCTCTTTAGAAATATCGTCTACATTATCAAATGTGCATATTTTGCACTCCAAACACTTGGTGAGGGTGTCTACCGCACAGTAGGACATTGTTTAATGTTTGTAGACTTGTTCTCCCTCTGAGACAAAACTAGATAATAATACAGAGAGGGGCAATTTCTTCAAAGTGTATTAGCTGCTTTTATTCAGCGGTGCTGTAGCTTGAATCGGAAATGTCCTCACAGGCTCATGTTTTGAATGTTGTTCCCTACACAGTGACAGCGTGGAGACTGGACCCTTCAGCACGTGGGCTTAGTTGGCAGAAGCGGGTCCCTACAGGTAGACCTTTAAAAACCGTAGCATAGCCTGGCTTCTCCTAGTCTCTGTTTCTTGGTCTGTCATGAAGTGACTGTTCTGCCACTCTCCCACATCTTTCCAGCTTTGATGGACAGAAACTCCCTTAAGCTGTTTGTATCTGGTAATTTGGTTCCAGTGACACGGAAGTCACTAATACAGGGAGTGTGTACTTAGGGTGTGCTTTGTTCATGGCAGCGTGCCAGGAACCTATGAAGGGCTGTGAAGCTATGAGAAGACATAGGTCATGCAGAGCAGAAATGATGAAACATTTGGGCCTTGTACGCATAGAAGCTGGAGCCACAAGTTCTGCTTGTGAGGACTGTGCCCTGTGTGCTGTCAGGGGGGACAGAGGTAAAGAGGTGATGAGCGTGGTCATGACCTTTAACAGGTGGCGTTAGTGGCAGTTAAAAGCATACTGCATTTCACATCAAATATGACAACAACAGAGACGGAGCATTGCTTGCCTGTGTCCAGGACACTCTTGACATGCGTCTCCAAGGATAAATTCACACTGGGCATTATGTCAGGCTCACAAGTCCTGTTGGGTCATGGGAATGTCAGGAGAGCATTTCATGTTGAGTCACAGACAATGGACAGCTGCCCTTTGAATGTCTTTGGTGATTCTCAGAGAACTTTGAGTTCTCCGTCCCACTCTTGTCCTCTTTGAGACACTCTAGAGCGGTGCTGTCTTCTGAAGATGGGTCATTTTTTAGTGTGAACCTCTTGTTCTTGTCATGAGAGACTGAGTCACCCAGGGGTGCCAGAAGAAGTTGTCTCTTTGGAGTCTGCCTTCCACAGAAGAGGACAGCAGATGTGTGAAGGGGAAGAGAGGGCTGTGCTGGCACTGTTTATTACGCATGAGGTACTGGCTGACTGGCTGCCATGTGTAGGACAGGGTACCCAGTGCTTAGACACAAATAGCTCGGCCATCATTCCTTCCTTGAGAGAGCGTGTACTGTCTCTGTTGGGAGGGATGGAGAAGAAGGGGAAATCGAATGTTCTACTTTGAAGAACACTGGGAATGGAGATTGAGAACAGATACTCTTAACAGGAAAGGCTGGTGAGGAGAAAGGGAGACCTGATGTTGTATGCACTCTCCAAGGCTTCATGGGGAAGACAGGATCTCCAGTTAAGAATTTTCAGGCTGAGAAGGAGCTTCAGGGATCCTGGTCCAACCCTACAATTTGATCATGAAGGGAAATGGAAGGACAAAGATGTTGGGTCCATTTATTCAGCTTAGACAGGAGAGCCATAATTCATTTGATTCCTGGAACAATTCATTTAGTCTATAAAGCCATTAATTGCACATCTACACATTAGGAAACCGAGTGACAGAGGGGTGAGACGACTTGCTCAAGGGCAGTTTATGAGTGAGTGATGTTGGTGAGCTAGGTTCTTCCAGAGGCCAAAATCTCTCTTCCTCCTTCCTCTTTCCCTTTTCTCTTCTTTCTTTCCTATCTTTTCTTCCCTCTATCCCTATCTCTCCCTCTGTCTGAAACTTGCCAGAGACTGACAGGGATGACTAGGAAGGAATGGTGACTGGGATCTCCCTCCACTCATCCCTTAGGGTTCTCTCTGCCTTTTATTGGCCTCTGAGTTGTTTAAAGCTCCTTGAAGTTGTTGTAACGGTTCTGGAAACTCAGACTTTGGAGGATGCACCGTGGGCCTCACCAGTCCTCTGTCTCTTGAACCTGAGCCTGCTCACCCTCGGAACTGCAGATTGCATTGGGGGATGTGCTGTTGCTCCCTGGTGAGCGAGCGTGTGCTTGCTGAGTGCATTGGTTGCCTGGTGGGCTTCTGTGTTTGCATGTCTTTTGAGTTCTCCTTCCAAGCTGCTGTGACACCATCCTAGTTCTCTCATTGAAGAAGTGAAGCCTTGGCCATGTGTTCATTTTGTATTTGTTTGAATCAGCTGGTTACCTTGTTGGAGAACTGACCTTTCATATCACCAGTGTGCTTCTACAGGGGTGGGATTTGGTGAGTTTGGGTGAGGAGAACATGAACAGGGGCCATATGGCTGTCTTTTTGGCTTCTCCTCCCCAGGAACACCTTGTTTTTCCCTGCTCTGTGCCCTTCAGACTTCTGCCTATGAGTGTTGGGAACCCGACCTCCCCCCTTGCAGCTCAGGAAGGCTGTTGCTGATCACTACATGACCCATCCTCTCTGTTTGATTCTGTCCCTTGCTTCCAGCCCAGTCCTTGGCAAGTGATCCTTTCATTAGACTATTTCCAGTTAATCCCATGAGAGTGCCCACTCGCTCCTTGGCAGAGCTCTGATGGAATAGGCAGGAAACATAAAGGGGCATGTTTGGGAAATAGACAGAGTGATAGTGTGGGCCGTGGCAGTTGCAGAAGGGCGGGGAGCCTTGAGACCAAGGTCAGGGCTTTGAATTCTATATGTAAGGCAAGAAGGGCCTTGGAGTCACTTGTCCTTTCCTTCCCTCTGGAGGGAGGGACGTGAGTCAGACCTGTCTGTTAGGAAGATTGGTGAAGCAGCAATTTATAAGATAAATTGGAACAGTGAGAGCACAGCCCAATGCTAAAGCCTATGAGGAGAGTGCCATTTCAGAGTTGGTGCCGGCTAACTAAGGTCTACATTGGGGTGGTGTTTGTGGGCATGCTGAAGGGACCCTGCTGAGAATAGACAGGTAGCTAATTAGATATAAGGCCAGGAGGAAGACACAGATGAGCTCAGAAGACTTTAGTAATGGGGTAAGGTTGACTTGAAACCAAGAAGGTTTTATGGGGAGCCAGTGGGTTTTGGAAGGTTCTTAGGGACCAAATTTCCCCCCTGGAAAGACATGTTGACACCACTAGTATCCAGAAGGTAACCATATTTGGAAGGACGGTCTTCATAGAGATGGTCAAGTTGAAGTGAGGTCGCTGCAGTGGGCTCAGTCCCACATGAACAGTGCTGTCACAAGAGGGGCCTGGAGGACAGATCCACCTCAGAGGGATGATGGGAAGACATGGAAAGCAGCCGCATATATTGCAGTAATGCGACTACCCGCTAAGAATCACTGAGGCTTCTAGGAGCTAGGGTGTGGGGGCAGCTGGGACAGATCTTTCCTGTCTATAGGAGGAGCCAACCTTATATTAATATCCTGTTTTTGGGCTTTGGCCTTTTCACACTGTGAGATCATAAATGTCTGTTATTTAAGATACTTGGTCTATTTTGCTTTATTAGAGCACAAAGTTTGAAAGTGAACTTTATGCTTTACTTTAAAAAAATTATTTTGTGTGTTTGTGTGTGTGTGTGTGTGTTTGTGTGTGTACATGCATATGGAGTCATAGTGTTGATATTGTGGCAATGACATCAGGCCTCTCTCCCTACAGGGCATGAGGAAGAGGAAGAAAAAGAAAGGTGTAAAAAGGGTTGTTCTAATCTTCTTTCCTTCCCTGTAACAAATAACCCACACAATACATGTATGAAGAGGAAGGGTTTGCTTTGGCTTACAGTTTCTGGAGGTTTTACTCTGTGATCCACTGGACCCATTGCTTCTGGGCCTGTGTTGAGACAGGTGTGCACAGGAGGGCGAGGGAAGCAAAACTTCACGGCCAGTGTCTTAGTTAGGATCACCATTGCTGCCATGAGACACCATGGCCAAAAGCAAGTTGGGGAGGAAAGGGCTTATTCAGCTTACACTTCCATACCACTGTTCATCAGGAAGTCAGGAAGGAAGTCAGGACAGCAACTCAAACAAGACAGGAACCTGGAGACAGGAGCTGATGCAGAGGCCATGGAGGGGTGCTGCTTACTGGCCTGGTCCCTGGCTTGCTTAGCCTGCTTTTTAATAGAATCCAGGACCACCAGCTCAGGGATGGCACCACCCACTATGGGCTGGGCCCTCTGCCATCAATCCCTAATTAAGAAAATGCCTTACAAGTTTTTCTACAGCCCATCCACACTCAGGAAGCAGTGAGACAGGAAGCCAGACTGGGCTATAAAGCATCAAGGCCCGCCCCCCAGTGACCTACTTCCTCCAGGAGACTCTACCTCCTAAAGGTTCCATAACCTTCTCAAACAGTACCACCAGGTGTGGGCCTATGGGGGCATTTCACATCTAAACCACAACACCATCTATCAGTGATCTGAAAGTGAGTGTCTGCCGTCAATGACAAAGCATGGATTGCAGCCTCATTTCTGTCCCAAATCAGTGCCTGTCAGGCTTTCCCAAGAGGAATCTCCTTAGCTCTCTTTTTGTGTTGTGTATGTGTGGGTGTAGGTGTACATGCGTGTTTGTGTATGCAGGCTCAGCGGTACATTCATGCATGTGTGTATACATATGTGTGGAGGCCAGAGGTCAACCTCAAGTGTTCTTCCTCGTGTGGTCCACTTTTTTTTTTTTTTTTTTGAGTCAAAATCTCTCAGTGGGACCTGGTGCTTATTGATGAGGCTGGGATGACTGTCAGTGAGCCCCAGGCATCTGCCCGCCTCTGCCCCTCCAATGCTGGGGTCACAAGTGTGAGTCACCGTGCTTATTCTTGCAAGGGGATGGAACTCAGCCCTCATGCTTGTGTGTCAGGTGCTTTACTGAGCCGTCTCCCCAGCCTGGGAATCTTATTTTGAGGTGGCTATTATTATACAATATAATAAAATCTTATACAATAATGTTATACAATAGTCTGCCTGAGACTAACTCTACTACAGGCATTCCATGTGTCAAAGACACGACTGGACAAAAATATTACCAACTGGCTGTGTCAGATGGGGTACAGTCTTAACTTGCCTGAATGTATATGTAGCATTTGTAGAAGTAACTACACCTACATGTCAATCAAAACTATCCATCCTGTATTTATGTGTGTGTGTGCGTGTATGTGTATTACATGCACATGTATGTAGTTGTAGGCATCCGTGTGTGCACATGTGGAGGCTAGAGGAAGATGTCATATGTCTTCCTCTTTTCCTCTCTGCCGCCGCCTTTTTTTTTTTTTTTTAAGATTTATTTATTTTGATGTGCATTGGTGTTTTGCCTGCGTGTATGTCTGTGTGGGGGTGTCAGGTTTCCTGCAATTGGAGTCACAGACAGTTGTGAGCTGCCATGTGGGTGCTGGGAATTGAACTCAGGTCCTCTGGAAGAGCAGCCAGTGCTCTCCACCCCTGAGCCATCTCTCTAGCCCCTGCCTTATTCTTTTAAGGCAGGCTCTCTTACTGAGCTGGACGCTCACCATTTAGCTAGACCAGCTGGCCAGTGAGCTCCCAGGACCCACTTCTCTCTGCCCCTACTGGAGTTACACCCCTTTGTAGCTGGGCCCAGCTTTTTGTGTGAGGTGCTGGGCATTTGAACTCAGTTCTTCATGCCTGCCCAGCAAGTGCTCTTACCCACTGACACATCTTCTCAGCCCCCATCCTGTGTCTTCTAGAGAACTTTGAAAAAACTAATATTTTTAAAATTAGGTTTTTTTTTTTTGACAAGTTCATATATGTATGCCATGTATCTTGGTGATATCCGCCCCACCTCCCCTTTCCCACACCCTTTAAGTCCCCCCCATCACATTCTCTTCCCTCTTTCTGACGGCCTCCTCTTCTTTTTAAAAAGAAATGTTGCTGCCTGCCTGGACCTGGGTGGGGCCACCCCCTGACCTTGGGCAATGTACCAGCAGCTACACCTCTGAAGATAAATGACTCCCCCCCACCCCAGCCACCATCAACTGCCAATAGCTCTTCAACTAGAGGTGGGGCCTCATGATCCCTCCCCTCTCCATGCTGGCTTGTTGACTGGCTTTGATCCTGTGCCGGTAACCACAGCTGCCATGAGCTCATGCGTGCAGCGGCCTGGTCACGTCTGGAAGACGGCATTTTACAGCATCCTTTGCCATCCTCTGGTTCTTATGCCATTTTCCTTCCTCTCCTCCTTGGTGTCCCCCAAGCCTTGTGGGGAGGGTCTACTATTTGCACGGCACATGGTCACACCTGTGGAGCCATGTCCCCCGTCCCTATCCTGTATCTTGTTACGAACTTCCTTTAACCAGTGACAGAAGGGGAAGGTCAAGCTTCTACACCTCCATGGGGCAGACTACCTCTAAGGATGAGCCGCAGCTCAGGCTGACCAAGCCCACACACCCAGTTCTCCTCTTGGAAGAGCACGAACTGCTCCTGTGTAAAAGTTGGTGAGAGAGGACTGAGAATCAGATGGAGAGAAGGGAGGGGTGGGACCAAAGTCCTCACCGGCCTCTTCCTCACTGCCAGCCGCAGTAAGACTCTGCCATCTGCTCACCTGGTAAAGGTGATGAGGGGAAAATGTGTGCATAGTAACACTTGGGCACAAAGACGTGGTGAGAGGGTGGCCTTCCAGTGTTTGCATTGCAGAGTGACGAGGCGTGGCCACGTCTCCTGGGATGCATTTCTTGTTTGAATCCTGCCCAGGCCATTTTCTAGAGAACAAAATGTCATGTGAGACTCTCGCATGCTTAGCAGAACCAAAACCGTGGCAAATGTCACCGCAAACGACGTGTTGCTCAGGAGGCTGGGGAAATGGCGCGGCTGGTGAAGTGCTTGCTGGGAAAGCATGAGTCTGGTGTCTTAGAACCCACGCGGGAAAGCTGGCTGCAGGAGCATGTGCCTGTCATCCCAGTGCTAGGGAGATGGAGACAGGGGCATCCCTGGTCTTGCTGGCCAGCCAATCTAGCCAAACCAGAGAGCTCCAGATTCAGTGAGAGACCCTGTCCCCCCAGAATAAGGAAAGTGAAAGAGAAAGATAATCAGTGTTGACCTCTGGCCCCTACATGTATACATGTTCATATTGCTTTGGAGGCCTCAGATGAGGAGTTGAGTGTCACTTGAGATTGGCACCCGTGGTTCTCTGGGTCACACTTCATGCAGCTGCACTGTAAGGATGGACTGCTTAGCAAGTGAACGTCACTCTCCCCGCTCTGTTCCTGGCTGTTTGGTACAAAGTGGCAGCATAAGATCATGTGAGGACTCAGGAGGGTGCAGAAATGGATGTTAAATCTTCCTGCTAACAATGACAATGGACTGCCTGGAGCCTGAATAATGGAACCTAGTAAAATCTGACCCAAACAGAATCTGGAAAGGAAATAAAAAAGAACTCACAAATCTTGGCGTCAGAGAGATGAGTGATGGCATCCTCTTCTGCTTGCTGTTCATACCACCAGGAGTCAAGAACTTTGCATACCTGAGCAGCAGAGCTTCCAAGAAGGGCCCTGATAGTGTGGAAATATGCTCTATTTTTAGGGTGGATAAATTCAGTCTCTTTTTATGGGCAGGGAAAATTATTGCTGAAATGTTTTTGATAAGATCCTTCTGTGCTGTGGACAGGAATCTATTGAGATTATAACATTTAATCATGGGGGTGAAGTGAGGGAAAGATAAGTGAGGATAAATTATAGACTGTGCCTGTGGTTTTTATTTGGGTGCTAATTGCTAAGTTTGGGGGCATTAATTTCTATTGGCTTTCATGATGAGCTTTGTGGTTGTTCCAGTTTTTGTGCATGCAGTGGACACAGGATTGATGACCTATCCGACTAATGTTTTCACTGTCTAGTGTTGATCTATATGGCTAAATAAGACCATGGCTATCTGGTGTGCTGGTTAGTTTTAAATGTCAACTTGACACAAGGTAGAATCATCTGAGAGAAGACCCTGAATCATGGAATTGCCTAGATCAGATTGGCCTGTGGGTATGTCTGTGGGGGATTGTCTTGATTGTTAACTGGTGAAGGAAGGTCCAGGCCACTGTGGGCAGCAACATTCTCTAGGCAGGTGGCCGTGAGCTGTATGAGAAAGCTAGCTGAAAGTAATAAGACAACAAAAGGAGATCAAGGGGATACAAATTAGAAAGGAAGAAGTCAAACTTTCACTATTTGCAGATGATATGATAGTGTACATAAGTGACCCCAAAAATTCTACCAGGGAACTCCCACAACTGATAAACACCTTCAGTAATGTGGCAAGATACAAGATTAACTCAAAAAAACAGTAGTCCTTCTATACATAAATGATAAACAGGCTGAGAAAGAAATCAGAGAAACATCACCCTTTACAATAGCCACGAATAACATCAAATACCTTGGGGTAACTCTAACTAAGCAAGTGAAAGACCTGTATGACAAGAACTTTAAGTCTCCGAAGAAAGAAATTGAAGAAGAGAAAGCTAGCTGAGCCTAAGCCTGTTTGTGTGTCTGCAGGCAGCATCCTCTGTGGTTCCTGCTGAACTTCTTTGGTGGCAGTGTGGAATGGCAAGCAGGTCTGTCTCCAAGCTCTTGTCTTGACTTCCTTCAATGATGGACTGACTAACCTGGAGCTCTACATTGAAATAAACACTTCTTACCTAAGTTGCTTCTGGTCAGGGTTTTTTACTGCAGCCACAGAGGAAAGCAGGACATGGATGTCATGTTGTTCCATTTGCTAAGGTGTATTCTCTGTCTGTGGTGTGTCAGGAGTGGGTAGGCTGCTATTGGGGTATTCCAATGCTGCTTTCTTCATGTATATTTCAAAACAGCTCCCACATAGTTACTAATAAGACTTTAAACTGAAAAGTATCTGAGACTAGCAGCCATGGCCATCTGGGTAAGATTTCCATTAAGGTCCATGCCAAATCAGCCCACACTTCTATATAATATGCTAGCATACATTTTTCTAATTTACCCAAGAGAAAATTAATGAGATCAATAAAATGCTGGCTGAAACTTTTTATGTTTATAGTGGTAGAAATATAAACTCTATCCAAATTCATTATTTTTGTGACTCTATTCCTCCTTCTCCCTTTCTTTTCTCTCCTTTCCTCACTTCTTTCCTTTTCTTCTTTTTTAGAAGGTCTTGCTGTTTATCCCAGGTTAGTCTGAAACTCATTATATAGCCCAGGCTACCCTTGAACTAGTTAGTGACTTTCCTGTTTAAGGCCCCTGAGTGTGGGGATTGCAGGTATATGTCATGAGGTCCAATTTACTCTTGATTTTTATAAGATTATATATATATATAATCTTATAAAATATAAAACATAATCTTATAAAATATAAAATATAATCTTATAAAATATAAAATCTTATAAAATATAAAATAAAAAACATTTTTTATATATATATAAAATGTTTTTTGAGACAGAGTCTCATTATGTAACCTATGTAGCCCTGGCTGGCCTGGAACTCACTATGTAGACCAGGCTGGCCTTCAGCTCATAGAGATTCACCTGCCTCTGTGTACTGAGATTAAAGGCCTGTGCCACATGCCCAGCTAATTGTAACATTTTTAATTTACTCTTTGAGAATTTAGCACACACACACACACACACACACACACATTGAATTTAAAAAATATTTATTTGATGTGTATGTGCCTGAGTGTATTTATGTACACACATTCATGGAGGAGCCTGTGGAAATCAGAGGAGGGGATTAGGTTCCCTGGAATTGGAATTGAAGACAGTTGTGAGCTCATGTGGATACTGAGAACTGAACTTGGGACATCTGCAAGAGCAGCAAGTGCTCTTTACTGCCAAACCATTTCTCCATTCCACTATGAATCTTCAAATACTTGTTCAAATACATGTTATATCCAAGACATTTAACTGGACTCTATGGTTGTAGTAGAATATATTGGATATTGTCCTTTCCCACAGGAAATGATTTCTAAGACTTAATTTATACCTTTAATAGATTGTTTTGTTCCTATGAAAGCTTTCCAAAGAAGAAACAAAACCTCGGTTGAAATGTCATATGAGTGTTGTATAGCCATTACCTGTGAACTGAAACATTCCATCCTGGAAGGAGGCTCTTCAAGCCTCTCTGGAAGTCTCTGAAACACCTGATTTACAAGACCTCTCCCTCCCGAGGTTATATAAGCAGCTAGGGTGCTGAAGGGGGGAAAACACTCCTATCTGTGTTGAGCTGCCTGCAGGCTGTGTGCTCTGGGGCCCAGCTTTTGTGAGCTCTCGCCCATGCTGGGATTGGCTGTTGCTGATACATCTGCCTTTGGGCTGCTCCTGTAAGTAACCCAATAAAGTCTTGGGTTTACCACATTGGACTTTGGTATCATGATTTTGTTCTGTGCTTGGTTTCCTAGCTTGAGTGAGAAGACATTTATTCACATCTCTCCAGGAGCAGTGTTGTAACTATAGCCCAGTGACATCTTATGGTAACATATGTAAATCTTACATGTGTAGTTTTGAGTTGTTTTCATCCAGATTAGTACATGAGTTAGCAGCTCAAAGAACACCTTAACTTTAGAGAGTCCAAAGGTTACCACTAGGATGTCTTCTAGGAAACTAGATCTATCTGTTCTAGGTATTTTTGTGCTTAGTGTGAGCACAGTAATGCAGTACACTCTTTCTCTGTGGCTTAACATTACACCTATGAGCGACAGTCATGCTGTGCTTTATGGTGGCTCATTATTGGCTTGTTCTCTGTGCCATCATTTGTGGGTCCATTCTAGTGACAGACATTGGGGTGCGTATCTAGACTTACTTTTTTTTCCCTTACTAATATGATTAAGACCAGAATGAATATTCTCAAATATATTAAATATATATTTAGAGGTTTGAAAAAGCACACCTGAAATATAGATATGAGTCAGTTATGATCTGAGTGCAAAACGTGTTTCCCAGGCTCATATGTTTGAACACTTGGTCCCTGCTGCTGCTGGTGTTTTTGAGACTATGGAACCCCTAGGGGGCGGGGCCACACTGGAAGAAGGGGATCACTGAGGCATGGGCCTTCAAATTTACAGTGGCTCTGCTTCCTTCATATCTCTTCCCATGAGCTGCTGCGTGTCACTCTTCCACAGAGCTCTACCACCTTCCCTGCCACGATAGGCTATAGCTGCCGAAACTGTGAGCCACATGGACCTCTGATGAGTTGCTTTGTGTCAGTTTTGTTTGGTTGTGGCACAGGAGGGAGGAAAAGTAACTCCAGCAATGTCCATTCTGGTGAAAGAATGGGGTGGCTTTGACCTATGTGCAAGTTTCCCAGGGTTTCCTTGTAGCAGTCATCTGTCACCTCTGGCTCTTACAACGGTCTTAGACATAGCAGGGCAGTTGCACTATGAACTCACAGTGGTTGTGACAGGATGTGTAAGACCCGTAAAAGCCCAGGCAAGACAAAAGCCCAGCGTACAGGGGAGAGGTGCCCCCCAACTCTCACGTATGCTGAGTAGCTATGGTCAGGAGAGGGAGAGTTAGCTTTCTATAAGGGTGTGGTCCTTGTGGGTCGAACACACTTCCTATCAGATGATCACATACTCGAGTATATAGCTAGCACTAATTGGACTCAGTGGGTTTTAAGAAAAATGAAGACAGAAAATTGAGTGGATATGAAATGGGGTATGGGCCTTGAAGGAGTTGGGAGAGAGGGTGAATTTGGTCAAAATACAATGTATGGAATTCTCAGAGAATTAATTAAAAATATATAAAATTGTAGTCATTATAATGGATGTGTTAGAGGCAGCACATTGTGACATGTTTGTACATTTTCATACTCAAGTAGCCATTTGGATGTATTCTCTTGTAAAACACTGCTTCAGGCCTGAGCCTGTCTTTAAGATAAGGCTCTTTTTCCTATCAGTTTATTCGGAGTTTGTTCTGGTGGCAGTCTCTGCTCACATGTGGCTGTTCCTATGTCTTCTCCAGCAGCCTTTTCTCCCTTCCTGGTCCTTTGATAGTGATGTGCAGTAGTGTCTCATGGTCATGAAGTCCAGTTCTTCCCTCCACCCTTCTCTCAGTTTACATTTATTTGGTTGTGTGTGTGTGTGTGTGTGTGTGTGTGTGTGTGTTGTGCACTTGTGCCACAGTGTATGTGTGGAGGTCACAGAACAGTTCTCTCCTTCCACCACGTGGGTCCTGGGGACTGAACTCAGTTCATTAGGCTTGTCAGCAAGCCCCTTTACCCTTGAGCCATCTTGCTGGCCCACAGCTCCTTTTTCATTTCATCTTCCAAAGCCTTTATCGTTGTTTTAACTTTGGCATTTATTTCTGTGAATCACCTAGAACTTATTTCTGTTCATAGTCTGGTTTGGCAGTCAGTCCCTATCCCTGCCCCTCCTCTGGATGTCTAGCTGATCGAGTCCTGGTTATTACAAAGACCACTTCCTTCCAGTGATGCAGCAGTAGCATGTAGGAAACAGGTGGTGTCTGTTGCTGGAGTCTGTGTTCTCTCCCATTGGTCTGTTTGACTCTTTTCTCCAGATGCTGTAACTTTTAAATGCTGTTTCATTTGATGCTGCTTCATTAAGCACTGGTGTTCATTGTCAGACTTTCTTGTTCTTCTGGGAGCATAGGTTTGATATTCTTGGATCCTTTCATTTCAGCTTAAAATTTGGAATTAGCTTATAAATGTCCACAAAAACCCTGCTAGTATTTTGTAATAAAATAGTGTCAACAGAGATCAGACAGAAAGAAATGTCTTCCTTACAATATTCACTCTTCCCAGCTGTCTTAGTTAGGGTTTCTGTTGCTGTGAAGAGATATCATGACAACGGCCATTCTTATAGAGGAAAACATTTAATTGAGGCTTGTTTGCAGTTTCAGAGGTTTAGTTTGTTATCATCATGGTGGGAAACATGGTGGAATGCAGGGAGATAGGTGCTAGAGAAGGAGCTGAGAGTTCTATATCTTGATCCACAGGCAGCAGCAGGAGACTGTGTTGCCGCATTGGCCATAGCTTGAGCATATAAGACCTCAAAGTCTGCCCCCACAGTGACACACTTCCTCCAACAAGGCCATACCCACTCCAACAAAGCCATACCTCCTAATAGGGCCACTCTCTATGGGCCAAGCATTCAAACACGTGAATCTATGGGGGTCATTCCTATTCAAACCAACATATTACACTACCCGGCCTCCATAGGTTTGTAGCCATACCATAATGCAGAAATGCATTCAGGCCAACTTCAAAAATCCCCATAGTCTATCACAATCTCAGAAATGTTTAAATGCCCAAAGTTCAAAGTCTATTTTGAGACTCATGCAATCTCTTAATTGAAATCCCCTATAAAATCAAAACGAAAAAGCAGAACAGATACTTCGAACATATAATGACAAAGGATATACATTACCGTTCCAAAACACAGGGAAGGGAGCATGGTGAGGAAATACTGGACCAAAGCAAGACTGAAAACCAGCTAGGCAAACTCCAAACTCTGCATCTCCATGTCTGATGTCAAAGTGCTCTTCAGATCTCCAACTCTTTTCAGCTTTGTTGACTGTAACACACTTCTTTCTCATGGGCTGGTTCCACTCCGTGTTAGTAACTCTCCTCTGCAGGCATCCTAAAGCTCTGACATCTCCAACATTTTGGGGTCTCCAAGGCAATCCAGGCTTCACCTTCACAACTTCAAGCAATGGCCTCTCTAGGCCTCTATTCAGGGATACCCCTGACACATGCCTGGCCTCAGCACTTTTCCTTAGTCATGGAGGGAGATTCCATAGCCTCTTTCTTCTATCCTTGACTCTAAAGCCAGAAGCACATGGCTGAAGCTGCCAACGTCTGCTGCTTGCTGAGGCTGGAACATGGTCCTCTTGTTCAATTACATCCTCACCAGCTTCCTGTTTTCCATGGTTTCCTTCCCTGCCTAAGCTTGGATGTCCCTGAACTAGCTCTATAGACCAAGCTGGTCTTGAATTCAAAGATCCTCCTGCCTCTGCCTTTTGAATGCTGGGATTAAAAGTATGCACCACCATTACACCCAGCTCTGAGCTTTTCTTTAATTCCTTTTTACAAGTTGGAAACTTAGCTGGATGGACTCTTGCCCTGAGGTCACCACTCCCTTTTATTCCATTTATCATCAGTCATTTCTTTAGTCTGTTTATCTCCTTGAACGCAGATCTAGCTCTATTTCGCTTCCTGGTATGCCTTTTCTCCTCAATCTGTACATTTTGCATTTTTACTTGCTCAACTTGCTCCTTTTCATTTTAAGTCTCCATAAGAGTGAACACTGGTAACCACAAAACAGTCTATACGAGGCTGTTTTGAGATTTCCTCTGCCAATTGCTTCACTTTAGCCTCAGGCAGACTCTTCAGACAAGGGCAAAAACCAGTCACATTCTTCACCAAAATATCACAAGAACAGTTTCACAGCCACATATTAATATTCTTCTCCGAAACCTCTTAAGCCAGTCCCCCACAGTTCAAGTAATTCTCAGCACCACTGTCTTCCATGTTCCTACTAATATGGTCCATTAAGCAGTGCTTAAAGCATTCAGCTGCTTTTCTAATTCACAGTGTCAAGGTCCATATTCCTCTAAACAATAGCATAGTCCAGCCTAGCACAGCAGTAACCCGTCCCTGGTACCAACTTCTATCTTAGGATTTTATTGCTGTGAAGAGACATCATGAGCACAACAACTCTTATAAAGGAAAACATTTAATTGGGGTGGCTTACAGTTTCAGAGGTTTAGTTCATTATCATCATGGCAGGAAACATGGTGGCATACAGGCAGACATGGGGCTAGAGAAGGAGCTGAAAGTTCTATACCTTGATCTGCAGGCAGCAGAAGGAGACTGTGAACCACACTGGGTATAGCTTGAGCATAAGGGATCTCAAAGCCTGTCCCCACAGTGACACGCTTCCTCCAACAAGGACACATCTACTCCAACAAGGCCATATCTCCTAATAGTACCATTTCCTATTTGCCAAGCATTTAAAGACATGGATATGGGGGCCATATCTATTGAAACTACCACACCAGCTGTGAACATAGTGTGTTGTTGTTTTTGCTCTTTTGGGGGCCTGCCACCCAGCTCCCAAATAAATCACACATTGAGGCTTATCCTTAATAATGAATGCCCGGATTTAGCTTGGCTTGTTTCTTGCCAGTTTTCCTTAACTTTAAATTATCCCATCTACCTTTGGCCTTTGGGCTTTTCCCATTCTCTTACTTCTTTAAATCTTACTCTTAATCTGTTGCTGGTTGTGTAGCTGGGTGGCTGGCCCCTGGAGACCTCCTTCTATGGCTGCCTCTTTTCTCCTCTCATATTTCTGCTTCTATATATTCTCTCTGCCTGTCAGCCCTGCCTATCCTTTCTCCTGCCTTGCTATTGGCCATTTAGTTCTTTATTAAACCATCAGGTGTTTTAGACAGGCAAAGTAACACAGCTTCATAGAGTTAAACAAATGCAACATAAACAAAAGCAACACACCTTAAAATAATATTCTATAACAGCGTGTCCTTTTTATAATTAGATGTCTTTACATTTCTCTCAACATTATACATTTTTCCTGTAAGGTTTATCACATTTTTGTGGAAAGATTTACACTTAGGCACTTGATGTTTATTGATGTTAATGCATATGATATCATTTAAAAGTTGGGCTCAGTGGTTAAGAGCACTGGCTGCTCATGACCCCAATGCTGGTCCCACAGTGTCCACTTAAGCTTGCTCCTAAGCTTCCATGTCTTGTTCTCATCACATTTCCTGTGACTTCAGAAAATGCTAACTAGAAGACATGGTAGTAGATCTTTGATACTTTTCCCCATGCCTCAATTTCAGGAAAAAGAAGTGATTTGTTTTGTTTGATATTATCTGTGCTTTTCCAAGTAGTTCTCTGTTGTTTTTGTCTCAGATTCTGTTTGATTTTGAGAATCTTGCCCTGTGCATATGTAGCTTAAAAATATGTGGATTTAAGCCTGTTCTCTCACTGTGTGCTGGGTTAAAACAGAGGACTGAATGAATGTGTTTTTCTCACATTCATTTATCAAGATCCTGACGCCACAGTGTCAGGGTCAGACAGCAGGGTCTCTGGTAGGCAAGTGGGTCATGAGGGTGGAGTCCTTATGAATGGGTTTAGCCCTCTTGATAGAGATCCCAGAGAGTGCTCCTGCTCACTTTCTAACTCCTGGGTGAGCATGTTAATGAAAAGGCAGCTGTCTGCAGGTCTGTGGAGGACCTCTCACCACAACCCCACTAGGCTGTACCCAGTCCCGACTGCCTGCTTCCTGAACAGGGAGGGAGCAACAAACTCCTGTTGTTTTTAAGGCACCTGGGCTGTGGTGTTTTGTTACAGCAGCCGGAACAGACTAAGAGTGGGAGCTTTTTGTACTTCTTTGCTTTTTCATTTTGCTTTCTTTGAAATTAGTCAAGTATTTTTATTTGCTTATAAGATTTTTTTTTTGCAAATAAGATTTTTCTACTGTTGTTTTAGTGTTTACACCAGAAATGGTCATATGTCCCCTTAATTTACTCATATCCACATTAAGTAGTAATTATATATTTATCCCCTGTCTGTGCTGTTAGCATCTCATGTTTTAATGCTGCTCCCTCCCTTATCCAGACTAAGTTCCTCAAAGGCAAGCCTCCTTTTAGGTCTTAGAAATACCTGGGCTGGAGAGGTGGCTCAGTGGTTAAGAGCACTTGCTTTTGTAGAGGACCCAGGCTTAAAGCCCAGCACCCACTAGGTGACTGACAACAGCCTGTAACTCCAGTTCCAGGGGCACCTGTCCCCTATTCTGGCCTCTGAGGGCACTGCATACACATGGTATACATGCATATGTACAGGCAAATGTTGATCAAACAAAAGTAAATGAGTCTTACAACAATACTTGGGTCCCATCAGACCCTTTCTGGGAATGTGAACATCTCCGTTAGGATGTTGTAGCCACATTTCTCCACTCTACTGGGAGACATTCTGTATAAGAGGAGTATTCTGTCCTGTGATGCAGTTAGTTCCCAGTATCTTCAGATAATCTTCTGTTTCATCTAGTTTTATAGTTGTATTCAGAATGCCTTGGGACGGTGTTCTCAGTACCAGCTTCACCATAATCAAGAAGCCAAGTCCTCCATTGGATGCTAGATTTTGAGGGTCAGCACAGCTGTGCCTGTGCTTACTTTTAACCTTTTACTGGTTTTGGTGTGTCTGTATTTATGCAAGTGGATACATGTATGTATGTGCAGGTGTGCATGCATTTGTTTGTGGAGGCCAGAGGTCAACCTTGGGTGTTATTTCCAGGCACTGTCCATCTTGTTTTTTGAGGGTCTCTCACCACCCTGGAACTCACCTAATATGCTAGACTGGCTAACCAGTGAGGCCCAGGGAACCTCCTCTTTCTGACTCCTCAGTGCTTGGATTGCAAGTGTAATTACCATATTACAACTGTGAACCACACTGTGACCTGTAGCAGGCTTTCTCGGACTGCCATCCTCCAAGTCATAATGTTATTAGTTATTAGTTATTAGACTTGTTATTAGTTATGAATGCTCGGCCTTATCTTATGCTTGTCCCACTAGCTCTTATAACTTATTTTAATCAGTTTCTCTTCATCTACATTTTACCTTGGGGCTTTTTACCTTTCTTTCACTCTGTATGTCCGACTCCATGTCTGGCTGGCTGGCTGGTGGCTGCCTGCCTGGCTGGCCCCAGGCATCTCCTCTTTCTCTCTCCTCTCATTCTCTCTTCTTCCTACTATTCTCTCTGCCCACCAGCCCCACCTATCCCTCTACTGCCTAGTTACGGGCCATTCAGCTTTTTTATTAGACCAATCAGGTGCCTTAGGCAGGCAAGGTGAAACAACAACACATCTTTTACATAATTAAACAAACGCAACATAAACAAATGTAACATATCTTCACATAGTTAAACAAATGCATCATAAACAAATGTAACACATCTTTGCCTAGTTAAGGTAATATTCCCTAACAGTGACCTGAATTTTTATGTGGGTTCTAGGGATTGAACTCAGGTCTTCACCAAGCAAGCACTTTACCAACTGAGCTCCGTCTCCAGTGCTGGGAATGATTTGTATTTCTCTGGGATAAATGCTTGGGGGGGGGGGGGGGGTGGGAAGGTTGTTGCGCAAGTTTTTTTTTTTTTTTAGGATTTTTAAAGATACACTTGCTAAGTCAGTTTGCAGGATGTCTGCCCATGAAACATGGCCACCAGCCTTGTGTGTCGTATGCAGTTTGTTTGTATCATTACCAGCCTTTGGGATTGTCACTGTTTTAAAAGTTTAGCCATGTTGCTGGGTGTGCAGTGATACCTCATCATGCTGTTAATTTGCATTCGTCTAATGGCTGGTGATGCTGAACACGTTTGTGTATTTTTGTGTGCTTATTGCCATCTGTGCAGCTGTTTTTGGTCATGTCTTTTGCCGGCTTTAAAATATTTCTCTCCTTCCCTTCTCCCTTTCCTTCTTTTTCTTTCCTGTTTATTTAAAAAATATATGTGCAATGTTTGTGTCTGTGTGTACGGGCTGGTGGGGGCCAGAAGAGGATGTCAGATCCCCTGGAACTGGAATAGCAGGTGTTGTGAGCCACCTGACATGGGTTCTGGGAAACTGAATTCAAGGCCTTTGTAAGAACAGTCTGATCTCCTAATTGCTGAGCCATCTCTTTGGCCCATCCTGTTGCTTTAAGAGTTCTTTATCTATTTCAGATGAGTCTTTCATCAGCTGGGTGACTTGCACAAACATAGTCTCTTAGTCCATAGCTCATCTGCTTTTCCCTCTTAGTGGACCTATTTGCAGAATCAAAGTTTTTCATTTGGTAAAGTAGTGTTAATGAATATGCTTCTTTTGAGGGTTGTGCCTTTTGCCTCATGTCAAAGAAGTCTTCCTTGAGCCCCTGACCCTGAATCTGCTCTCCTTTGTTTTCTTCTAAAGGTTTGGTAGTGTTAAGCTTCACATCAGAATCTGTGACACACTCTGTCACTTTTATGCAGTTGTGATGCAAGTATTTATTGACTATTTATTTAGCTAACCGATCTCCAGTTGCTCCAGCAGCATTTGTTGAAAAGGCTATCATTCCTCTATTGGGTTGCATTTGTACTTAAAGAAATCATTTGGCTTACTCCTGTGGGGCCATTTCTGGATTCCAAGCCTCTGTGTGTCAGGTGCCCACCAGTGATGAGTCTGGACATCAACTTGAGTTCTAATTTCTGATTCCTCTTTTTCAAAAATTGCTATGCCATTGTAGTTAGTTTGTGTTTTTATATGAATTCTGGTATAATTTGGTCTCTGTTCACAGAGGAAATTTCACCAAGACCTTGTCAGGAATTGAAGTAATCCTGATTATCCATTTGGATGACTTGGATTTATTCTGAGTCTTCCACAAACCTAGAAGCAGCTCATTGTGGCAAGTCTTCCTGACCAAGCTCTCCTCAGTTTACATCCTCTGCGCAGCACCCTGTTTCCTCGTTCTTTTTTGCTGGACCTAAAATACAAACCAGCCAACCTGTGGCTGTGTCTGCACATCGTTTTTCCTTGACAGTGTGATGAATGCACACCATATTGTAGTCTACAGAGCTGTGGTTCATCAATCACACTGTACAGTGAGCGCATGACCGAAGTCAAGATCCATGGACTCATGGATCTATGTCTCCAATTTGAATTGAATTTTTTTGACTAATAAGTTATTTTTTTTGAGCCAGTCTCAGCCAATAGTACTGATGTTCCTTCTGGGATCATTTTCCTCAGAGAAAGAAACTTCCGAGAGTGTCCTAGGGCCTGAATTCAGGGACTACCATGTGCAAAACACTTGATCAGCTACTGAGCTGTACCCCAGCCCCCTCCTTATCTTTAAAAAGATTTCTTGGAAATCAGCTTATGCAGTATAGTGGTTACAATAAACCATATGGCTGCAGAGACAGAGTTGTTAGCTGTTCCTTACTTGTCAATGGCTGAAGAAGTTTATTCCATTGTAAAATTATGGTTTTTACAGGTCACATATCCTTACTATGGCTCAAGAATAGTTGGAGCCGGGCAGTGGTGGCACAAGCCTTTAATCCCAGCACTCGGGAGGCAGAGCCAGGCAGATCTCTGTGAATCTGGGCTATAGAGTGAGTTCCAGGAAAGGCACAAAGCTATACAGAGAAACCCTGTCTTGAAAAACAAAAACAAAAACAAAAAAAGAGAATAGTTGGAACTGTTGCATTTATATGTGCTGTTGAAACTTCTGATGGACAGGATTGTGTTGGGTGACTTCTCTGTCCCTTTTACATTTCCACTGTTGTATGCATGTATATTGCTGCTGTTTTTCTTTCTTCTTTTCTTTTTCCTTCCTCTTCTCTTTTTCCTACCCCTTAAGTCTCCCTCCCTCCATTTCTCCCTCCTTCCCTTCTTCCCACCATTCCTTCCTTTTCTTCCTCCTCTTCAAATTCAGACTCATATTCATTCTGTTTTGAGACAAGTTCTTGCTGTGTATCCCTAGCTGGCCTGATACTGTATGGTATCCCATACTGGCCTTAAACTCATAGCAATCCTCCTGCTTCAGCCTTCCAAATGCTGGAATTATAGGTATACAACACCATTCCTGGCATATTTGTCTTTTCTTGGGGATTAAGGAGCATTTCCAATTTGCTAATCTGTCCCTTCCACCCTGTGTGTTTTCTTGTTACTATGCTCACTCTAGCTTTTTGTATTTGAATGTTTAAAAAGGAAGGTCCTTAAATGTCCCTGTTAGGGTCTCCATTGCTGTGAAGAGACACCATGAGCAAGGCAACTCTTATAAAGGAAAACATTTAATTGGGTGGCTTACCTTTCAGAGGTTCAGTCCATTATCATCATGGTGGGACATGCAGTGTGTAGGCAGATGTGGTGCAAGAGAAGGAGCTGAGATTCCTACACCTTGAGCTTCAGGCAACAGGAAGTGGCCTGAGTGTCACACTGAGCTAAGCTTGAGCAAAGGAGATCTCAAAGCCCACCCCCACAGTGACACACTTCCTCCAACAAGGCCATACCTACTCCAACAAAGCCACACCACCTAATAGTGCCATTCCCTATGAGATTATGGGGGCCAATTACATTCAAACAACCACATTTCTCTATTGCAATCTGACTAAATATGTGAATGCGTTCTTGTTCTCATAATTCATTTTTACTTTGAGCATTAAGTTGTTTCTTTAACTGTACTCTCTGAATTTTTAGGTACAAAGCAAACTTCTGGCTACTGTCTAGCTTTCCTTATACCATGGCCTTTAAGTGACATTTTGTTTCACGCTGCTCTTAGGTGAGTTGAGAAAAATCCCCACATACAACAGAGATGTCATATAGAGCAAAATGTTCTGGATTATGTCATGTTTGGCATAATGATTGCGACTCCAGGAGAAGTTGCCGTTTCTAGGAGAAAGGAGATGCTGTCTCCTGATGATCTGGCCGGGCCAGTGATAGTGAGATAGTGTCCCTCACTACAGCAAACCACTCCGGAGCAGATGCAGAGGTTTGAGGGCGTGATTTTAGAAGGGTTATTATTTTGTGTGTTTTCTGATACATAAACTTGCTTCTTTACAAATTTAATGATTTTTTAACATTACTGATATCTAGTATAATTAATTTCAAACTAGGCACAGCAAATGAGACATTTATGGCTCGTGCTATGCATACAGAGAGGACCTTCATACCAGATTCAATTATTAATGCCTGTTACTCAGATGACAAAAGGAATATGTGGGAATCAGGAGTGTTTATGTAACATTTAGCTCTGGGGAGAAGTATTTTTCAAGGGAAACATTTGAAGATATCCACCAGGGGTACAGATGCCTCTCATGAATGTCTAAACTCAAGGCACTGAGTTACCAGCAATGAATGGTTTCTTTTACAGTTTTGGCAAAGCCTATTTTTGTCTTCTATGTAGTATTAGGCAAGAGCTCAGACTTTTTATTATGATGTTTTATTTTCAAGGTTATTTCCTTCAGCCAATTTCATTATGCCATTTCTCAAAGAATTTGTCTTAATCATTTTTAATCATTACACTGGTTTTCCCTACCTTTGAATTTTATTAGGTGTCCTCTGTCTCTCTCTCTCTGTCTCTCTCTCGTGTGTGTTCCTGTTTGTGCAGGTTTATATGCTTGTGCACATGGGTGCATGTACATTAGAGTCAGAGGACAACCCTGAGTGTTGTTCCTCCAGTACTACCCACCTTTTGTTGTTCTTTGTTTGTTTTAGTTTTGTTTTTTGAGACAGAGTCTCACTATGTAGCCCTCCATAGCCTGGAACTCACTATGTGGACAGGTGGGCTTTAGACTCATAAAGGTCCACCTGGCTTTTTTACTCATTAGTGCTGGGACTAAAGTAGTGAGCCACTGTGCCTTATTCCACATTGTTTTTGAAACATGGTCTCTCATTAGGATGGATCTGGCCAAGTAGGCTAGGCTGGCTATCTTGGGACACCCAGGAATCTACCTGTCTCCATTTTCACCAGTACTGGGATTACAAGCATGGCTTAAAATATGGGTTCTGGAGCCTGAGCTCAGGTCCTCATTCTTGGAAGGCAACACATTACTGATTGAACCATTTCTCCAGCCTACGACTCTTTTTCTTAAAAATCTTAATATCCAAAGTGGAATGTATGACTTTAATAGACATTTCCCTTGATCCTTTCTCCCTGTCTTTCAATGTTTTCCCCTTGCTCGTCTGCCATGATGAAACTGTGAACCAGAATATACCCTTTCTCTCTAAGTTGTGTCTTTCCAGGTGTTTGGCCATAGCAGTACAACAATGCAGGTGTGACTCGTGGTGGGAAAGTGTTCAGCCTTTGAGGTCTGTTGTCTGGTAGGACATTCTATTCCCACTGGGCAAGGGACTTCCTGACAGTCGGGGGATGGGCAGAGAGGCTGAATGAGAGACAGGTACTGGAAATCCTTCCATCCTTGCATTGGTGATGGGGATGGCTGTGAGCTGTGACCAGGTGGCACCAGGGAGCTGGTGTCCTGAGTTTTTCCATTAATGTGACAATTGGCAGCATGAAAGGAGAGAGTTCAGGAGCCTTTTTGGACTGTCAGCATTCACATGGCTTGCTGTAAGCACAAAGTGCATTTGTTGACTTACATTTAATGTTAAAAAGAATTGGAAAGGGGGCTGGGTATTTGGCTCAGCAGTTAAAAGCACTTGTTCTTGCAGGGGACCTGGGTTCAATTTCCAGCACCCACATGGTCGCTCCAGTTCCAGGGGATCCAATGCCCTCTTCAAGCCTTTGAGGCTACCAGGCACACATGGTGCACATACATACATGTAGGCATACACATAAAATAACAATAAATAAATCTTAAAAAGAACTGGAAGGGGTTTTGGCCTCCTTGTTCCAATAGCAGAGCATTTTAATATAAAAATATTTACTAGTTAGTGCTACAGGTACACCAGAAGAATGTGGCATATTCACCTGAGAATTTCTTTTGTTTATTTATTTTTTTAGATTTACTTAATTAATTTGTGTGTGTGTGTGTGTGTGCGCGCACGTGTGCGCTCACTCGCACGTGCACATACTCACTGTCACCTGCTTATCTTTATGTGTGCCACATAAGTGCAGTGCCTCTGGAGGCCAGAAGAGGGTATCTGATCCCTGGAGCTGGAGTTACAGGCGGTTATGAGCGCATGAATGCTGGGAACTGAACTCAGGTTCTCAAGAGCAATAAGAGCTCTTAACCACTGAGCCACCTCTCCAGGCCCCTGATGACCTCTTCCTCACATTCCCCTGCTGTCCACTGCAACAGTCGTTTTGGGATCTAGAGGATTTATAGAGAAGGTCTTTGCAGCACGTTAACGTTAACCCTGAATTTCAAAGAATGTGGATTTTATCCTGGAGCTGAGTGTCTGTTTAAGGATTTTTCTTTTGAAAATTTCAATAATAACTTAAAAGTAACAATAAAACAGTTACAGTTTATTAACAAAATAAATGTAGGAAGTGAACCTGTCATTTCATGGAAAGCAAGGGAGGTTTTTTTTTTTATGATCTACCACACATTTCGGCATTTCAAGCAAAAGAATTATGGAAATCATGTATCTGGCTCAATGAGTTTGACAGCACCTCAATATCTACAGATGTTGCAGGTAAGAATGGTGGTAATATAATTATGACTTTTGATATTAAAGTATATAATTTATAGAATTTTTTTTTTTTTACTGTGTATGGTTTGTGTTGAGAAAACAAACAGGGCTTCTATTTTAGGTTGTTCCTGACTTTAAACAGGAAAGTCAATGGTGTCAAGGTAGATGAACCTAGTTGCAGCATAGAGCCTGGGTAGGAAGGGCAGGCGAGGCTGGCCAAGCATTGAAACTGTAGCTGCGTTTGTTGGCTCCTGTATTCCTATGCTCATACAAGGCTGTGTTTTCCTTCATTGTAACAAAGTATGGGAGAGAACTTGCTGATAAAGGGAAAGGGCTTATTTGGGTTTATAGTTTTAGAGATTTCAGTCTACGATGAATGAACTGATGTTTTGGACCTGTGGCCAGATGGCACACCAGTACATGGCAGAGCAAAACTCCTCAGCTCATGACCAATATGGGGGCATGGGAAGACGGCCAGTGTTGTTGTTTGTTTTACTCTTTTGGGGGGCCCGCCACCCAGCTCCCAAATAAATCACACACGGAGGTTTATTCTTAATTATGAATGCCCAGCCTTAGCTTGGCTTGTTTATTGCCAACTTTTTTTTAACTTAAATTATCCCATCTGTCTTTTGCCTCTGGGCTTTTCCTATTCTTTTACTTCTGTAAATCTTACTCTGTGGCTTGCTGGCCCCTGGAGTCCTCCTCCTACTCTGGCTACTTCATCTCCTCCCAGATTTCTGCTTTTATATATTCTCTCTGCCTGCCAGCCCCACCTATTTCTCTCTCCTGCCTTGTCATTGGCCGTTCAGGTCTTTATCAGGTGTTTTAGACAGGCACAGTAACACAGCTTCACAGAGTCAAACAAATGCAACATAAACAAAAGTAACACACCTTAAAACAATATTCTACCACAGGCCAGTGTCCTATATTTCTCTTCAGGAGTATATTCACAATGACCGGAGACCTCTTACCTTTTAAAGGTTCTACCACCTTCTAGTAGCTCTACTGTGAAGAGTAAGCCTCTATCCCATGGGCCCTTGGGAGACACTCTTGCATAACAGCTCTCTGTAATGTATAGACAGTTGTCACTCCATTTTCATAGAGAATTTCAAAGAGAATTTAAAGCATGCAACTTGCTAATTTGAACCAAGACTCAAAACCTATGTATGCCAGAGCCTGTTCTCTAGCCTGTGACCATGTGACCCCCACATGACCACTACAAACGTCAAGTGGGGGGAGTCTTTCACCAGCTAAATGTTAGGTTTATGGTGTGGAAATTAAGTATTAGTGTCGATACTGTAAACTCGCCTTCTCTCTCTGTCTCTGTCTCTCTCTCTGTGCAGGTGTACATGTGAGTATGGAGGTCATTGATCAACCTAGGGGCTGTTCTCAGGTGTCCCTCATCTTGTCTTTTAAGACAGGGTCTCTCATTAGCCATCAGGCTAGGCTGGCTGGCTAGAAACCCCAGGAATCCTCCTGTCTCTGCCTCCCCAGCACTGAGGTTATAGTCATGCATCACCACACCCGTGAAGACCACGCTTGGGTCTTCATGCTTGCCTATCAATCATTTTACTGTTAGAGTCATCTACCAGCCTGGAAAAGACACTTTCATTTTAATTTTTTGGTATTGCTTTTGTGCATTGCCCTATTGTCTCGGTGGAATCAAAATCCCTGTTTTATGAGTCCCCAGTTAAGAAAAAAAAAAGTTAGTGATAGATGTTCCATCAGTAAGAGTTGCTAGTCCCAGCGGACTCTCTTGGAATCCCCAGAGCTTCCAAATCCCCAGGACCATAAGGTTAGCCCACCAAGTGCCTGGAAAAGCAGATGTGTGTGGGCTGAGGGCTTGTTAGTCTCTCTGGGAGTTCTTTCTATATGTAAAGAGCGTTAAATTGGACCCTGCTTTCCCTACCGTTCTTTATGTAGGTTTAATAGGGGAAGCCCTCAAGTTATGCAGTCCATGCACAAAGCACTCATTTTCATGCACACCTGCAGTGCGAGGCAACATTCATTCTTATGCCATCTCATTGCTGCTGCAGAAGTTACAGAGCCTGGGCAGTGTCTCCTTTTTATGAAGTGAAGATTTGGGTACATGTTTTTTAACAAGCTGACAGATGACTTGCCTTCTGTAAGCAGTTACATACTTTCTCTTTTGTGAGTGTTTATAAGGACCTGGATCCAATCCAGGATTATAGCCTCACCCTGCTTCGGGCATGCAGTATGGGACAGCTCTGTTTTGCTGTGAGTCTTCCCTTGAGGAGTCACAGAGAGTGGTCAACAGCTACCTTTTCAGAGTTCATTTATGTGGGGCCAGGGAGTGAGCAGCTGAAATTGTGCCAGTTCGGTGCCTGCTTTGTTGGGAGTTATTTGCTGATAGAATTCCTTGCAACCATGTGGAATTTTCCCCTGATCAATTTATGTAGCAGTTGGAAATCCTAAGCTCTGGATGGAGTCATTGTGGTCCTTGGATAGGGTGTGTTCTTAGTGGTGTTGTGCTTTGTTCTCCTCTGGAGCAGTTAGCTCTCTCTCTCTCTTTTCTTGTGTGTGTGAGGGAGGGGGAGGAGAGGGAGAGAGGGAGTTGAGTACACTAGTAACAGGACTTCCCATTGAACCTGGAGCTAGACTGACAGCCAGCAGTTCCCTGAAGTCCTCCCATCTCCACCTACCACATTGCTGGGGTTAGAAGCACACAGAGTAGCCTGGCTTTTCACATGGTTCCTGGAGATCCGATCTCAGGTCCTCATATTTGTGAAGCAGGGGTCCTTCCTTCCTTCCTTCCTTCCTTCCTTCCTTCCTTCCTTCCTTCC
>CABHPH010000649.1:30078-63707 GCA_902168325.1 Peromyscus nudipes
TCCTTCCTTCCTTCCTTCCTTCCTTCCTTCCTTCCTTCCTTCCTTCCTTCCTTCTTTCCTTCCTTTATTTCTTTTTGCTTTTTAAGGCAGGCTCTCACTGTATAGCACTGGCTGGCATGGGACTCACTATGTACACAAGGCTGCCTTGAACTCACAGACTGCCTCTACCCTCCCAGTGCTGGGACTAAATATGTGCACCACCATGCCTAGCACAGCCAGGATTGTCGCCCATTGAACTATCTCCCCAGACCTGGGTTTTCTTTTGATGGTGTGTAGGATTTAGATCAAAAGCTAAAATACAGGCATCCAAAGCTCCTCCTTTGACAAATCACAGTTTGCCTCTTATTTCATAATCACCTCTGTTCTCTGTCTGTGTTCCTTTGAGCTGTTCCCTGGCAGCTCGGAGGACTTGAGACTGTCAATTGGAGAGGTAGGTATGCCAGCATCCTGTTGGGACTAAAAGGGCTGATGTGCTGTTATGTTAGCGTTCTTATTGCTGTGACAGTAAACCTCATATAAACAACTTGAGGGAGGAAGAATTTGCTCTGACTCACAGCTTAATGTGGTTCCGTTCATCACGGTGGGCTGAGTATGGTGGGTAGAGGAGCTCCCATCTCAGTGGCTAGAAAGACCTAGATCCAGACTGGGTTAGGGAGAGTGGGAGAGAGGAGAGAGGGAGGGGGAGAGGCTAGAGAGAGAGAGAGAGACAGAGAGAGAGAGAGAGAGAGAGAGAGACAGAGAGAGACAGAGACACACAGAGAGACAGAGACACAGAGAGAGAGAGAGACAGAGAGAGAGACAGAGACAGTCCGACAAAGAGAGCGAGAGAGGGGAGACTGCACCTAGGACTTTTCTCATTACCCTCTTTGTTCCATCCAGTCCCCTGGTCTATGGGATGGAGATGCCATACTGCAGGTAGATCTTCCCACCTTAGTCTTATCTCAATCTCCCTCACAGACACTCCCAGAGGTGGGCTTTACCACACTCCTAGGAGCATCTCAGTGCAATCAGCTTGGCACTCAGGATGAACCATCAAAGCCATGTCTAAACACAGGCAGGTGTCCCTTATCATAAACTATGAAACAAAATGCTCCTAACTCTGTTTCTATATCTCCATGCTCCAAATTTGAGACACAGCAATGAGTTAGTCACTTTCTGCCTCCTGTGCTGTCCCCTTACCACTCTCTGAAATGGCTCTGTGATAGGTTACCAGGGAGCTCTCAAATGCTTTTCCCCTTGGCTGTCCCTGAAGGATATGGGGTAGCTATCTGTGTAGGTCACAGAGAGCACTGTGTGTTTTGCATTCATCTTAGTGTGAGCCACCAGATTTCAGCGGTTCAATAGCCATAGCTGGCTGGTGGCTACCATATTGGATAGCATGGGTCTAAATAATAATCAATTCCCTCCTCACCTGGTGACTTCACTGTCTGCATCTGAGTACTTCCAGGTTTGTCCTTGCCTTCCCTTATCTGCCTGCACATTCATTCTTGAGAAGGTCTCATCCACAACCCCATCACCAGGTATGGTGGGGGAGGAGCCAGTACTAGCCCAGTACATCTGTCTTCACTTGGATACCCAATAGGATCTTAGGTTAAGCATTTTAAAAGATTTCATCATCTGAGGCTGGTTTTCTCTGCCTTTATCCACCATTCCTGGATTCTAACATTCCTTCTAATTTCATAAGGCGATTAAGACAATTAGCCCATATAAGCAGAAAGCTGTGAATGCCTAGAACCCATGAGCTGAGGGGCTGTGGAGATTGAATGGCACTTGTCAGGAAGTTTGGTACAGCTAAGGAAGTGCGTAACTCTTGCCAGCAGCCAGGTGATGAGGCACCTACAGCTCTGCACGAACACCAAGCTCCTTATTGCTTTTATTCATGAGCAGAGCAAGTATTTACTTGCTAGCAAATGCAACAGTGGAGGAGGGGTATCTCATGACCTCCGTCTCCTTGATGCAGATACCTGGGGGAGCTGAAGCTGGCTCCCATCATTCCTTATCTGTTCCTATTCCCAGAGGCTAGTCTTGTAGTTCCCTGGAGATTTCACTGTTCCCAGTTTCTCTGCCTAGGTGTTTCAGTTTTGGCTGGGCGTTTCCTGAATGTTCCAGTCCCTGTCCGTTTTCTAAAGAGGAAAATCAAAAGCTGATTTGGGCTCGACCTAAGATGAAGCTAACTGCAGATTTCACCCTCTGCACCCATGCAAGGAACATGAAATGAGCCTGAGGAAAGGCTGAGGCTGGGCCCCTTGCGGCTTGTGACCACAGGGAGCCAGAATGACCTTGTCCTCAGAGGGGACTCCCCTAAGGCTGAATAATGATAAGAAAGTGCAGAATTAGGACTGCCCTCACCCGTGCATTACTTCACGTGTATTTTATTGAGTTGTCTTTCAGCAAAAAGCATCCACGAGCAAATGTTTTCATTTATATTCAATTTTGGCATGGCTTGTAAAATGTGAGCTTCAAATGTTTTGTAATTTAATTTCTGTCGGGCTTACAGAGTAGAAACCCTCAAATTAAAACCAATTTAAAAGCACTCTCTGGGGTGTTAAGATGGTGTTTGCAGCAGCCCCTCCCCTACAGAATTATTTTGTAAGATTTTGTCTATTTCAGCTATAGGGGGGAAACTGGTTTGGTGGCTGAAAATAAGCTAAGGAATCAGAATCCTCTGGGTTCAAATCTTGGCTCCCCTATTGGAAGAATTACTTATCTTTTCTCAGTTTACTGCTCCCTTTCACATAAAATAAAATCTATCCTATTAGAGAAAAAATGTAATGTGCTCAGTTAACACTGGTGTCCCCTCTGCTGTTCCCAGGAGTTGCAGTGAGGGGGTGCAGTGGTCGCTTTTGTGACAAGAAGCAACTTCAAGGTAGGAAGGGTCTCTTTTGGCTCACACATCCAAAGTGCAACCTCCCATGGTGGGGAAGTACCAAGGTGCAGTCTCCCTTGGTGGGGAAGTACCAAGGTGCAGCCTCCCTTGTTGGGGAAGTACCAAGGTGCAGCCTCCCCTGGTAGGGAAGTACCAAGGTGCAGCCTCCCCTGGTGGGGAAGTAATGGCAGTAGGATCTAGTCCAGCCTCCACAGTCAGCTGAGAGATAAATGCTGCTTCTTAACTCACTTTCTCCTTTGTGTTCAGCCTGGGCTTCAGCCTATGGCATGCATGATGCTGCTCACATTTAGGGCAGAACTTCCCATTTCATTTAACTCCATCTAGCAACTCCCTTAGAGCCATGCCCAGAGGTTTGCTTGTGGTATCTTGCTAGGAAAGCTGCAAAACAAGGATTGTAAACTTAGGCGTTTGCACAACAGAAATACATTTGAATGCTGTCTGGAGGTTGGGAGTCTGATATCAAGGTGTCACCAAGATTGGTTCCTCTTAGGGCCTCTTTCCTCGGCTGGCAGGGGCTGCCCTTTGAGTATGTCAGGGTCCTCATCTTAAAAGGGCAAGAGGATTGGGGTCCACTGTAATGACCGCATGGTAACTTGAGAAATCCTTTAAGAAGTCATCTTAAAATCTGATCTCATTCTGAGGTCCTTTGTGGTAGGGCTTCCACTTGTGAATTTGAGGGATACCTTCAGCCCATATCCCTGCCCATCTTAGTGATTTCTACAAGGCCCTGCACGAGGGTAAGCAGTGTGACTGGGGTCATGCTATGTCACTTCATCATACTGAGTTCTGGGAGGGAAGGTCACTGCGGGGTTACAGGCTGAATGGACTTTTATTCCCCAGCTGAGATAGACCACGTTGGCTTTCAGCCATAAATTATACTTTAAATTTGATGGGACTGATAGCAGTGTAGTAATGAGCCTGTGACTCCTCCCCCTTGGGACAATGTGGGCTATCCTTTTATATCCATGCTTCCAACTCTTGAATTCTTCCTTCTTCTCCCTCTCTTTCCCCCCTAACCTGGTTACTGATCCCTGATGAATGATCTACGTTATAGTCTAGCAAAATCAGGATTAAAAAAAAAAACCATAAATATTTTGGTCTAAAAGGAGAAATCTCATACATTCAGTTCCAAGGACCATTGGTGGCGGTAGATGCATTCTTAATGCCAGGTGTTCTAGGAAGCTTTTTTCTAGCCCACGGATATGTTAACCAACAGAAAATGGTGCATTTTCATCCTGCCAGAAACCAAGTTGGGGGAATTGGAAGTTGTTGAATCTGTCTTACACATGCACCTAGCTGAGCTGCTGACAGAGTGGATGCCCCTTGTGTCTGGTTGGCTGTCCCCAGGCTTCATCTCTTCATATCGCTCCTTGTACACGGGTGTCCTTTTCAAACGAACCTTCATAAACATTGGCAGAACTCTCTGTGACGTCAACTTGATGGGGTACAGAGTCACCTGGGAGACACACTTCTGAGCATGCCTATAAGGGTTTTTTTTTTCCTTAGGAAGCACTAACTGTGGAGGGAAAACCAACTTTGGGGGTTCCAGGATGAATACAATGGAAAAGTGGAGGAAAGGAGCTGAATGTTAGCATTCACCTCTCTGTCCTCTGAGCTCATACCTGTGCTATGGTATGAGTACCTACCCTAATAAATAATAAATGTTTAAAAAGAGTAACCATTTTCTTCTATATACTGCTTTATTCTTCCTAAGTATATTTATTATTAAAAAAAAAATTTGCTCTGCCTAGTACTAGTCTAGATTTGTTTGTGAGGGACAATGAGTCAGTGAGAAATATCCAAAAAAATTTAAAAATAAATAATCTACTGAGGATGAATTAAACTGAAGTATGTCTTAATTTTATATGACCTCACACTTTCCCAACACTTCTGAAGGGGCAGTGATTTTGTGCTACTTTTAGTATCTCATTAAAAAATAGGAAAAGATATACAGTCTTAAACTAGTTAGAGCAGTGGTTCCCTTTGCTATTTTTGCTAGGGCCAGTGTATCTGCCTCATGCTGGGATGCACAGGGCAAGTGAAACCTCAGTTGGTGAGGCTTTAGAATGAAGTTTTCAGTAACCTCTGTTATGCAAGTTATTATTTTTTCTAAGAGATATATTTATCTTATTTTTATGTGTGTGTGTGTATGTGTGTTTATATGTGATTATGTACATGTGTGTGAGTAGTACCTGCTGAGACCAGAAGAGGGTGTTAGATTCCCTAGAACAGGAGTTACAGGCAGTTGTGAGCTGCCTGGTATGGGTGCCAGGAACCCACTCAGTTCCTCTGGAAGTAAATGCTGAGCCATCACTCCAGCCCCAGAAGATTATTCTTGGTAGGTTATTGTGTTGGCTAGTTTTGTGTTAACACAAACTATAGTCATCTGAAAGTAGGGAACCTCAAGTCAGAAAATGCCTCCATAAGATTGGGCTGTATACAAGCCTATAGGGCATTTTCTTAATTAGTGATTAGTGGGGGAGGGCCCAGCCCATTGTGGGCGGTGCCATTCCTGGACTGGTGGTCCTGGGTGCTATAAGAAAGCAGGCTGAGCAAGCCATGATGAGCAAGCCAGTAAGCAGCACCCCTCCATGGCCTCTGCCTCAGCTCCTGCCTCCAGGTTCCTGCCCTGCTTGAGTTCCTGTCCTGACTTCCTTAGATGATGAACTCTGATATGGAAGCGTAAGCCAAATAAACCCTTTCCTCCCCAAGTTGCTTTTGGTCAGGTGTTTCATCACAGCAATAGAAACCCTGACTAAGATAGGCAAGTATTTAAAGAGGAAGACTCACTCCTATTTGGGAAAGAAAGCCCACGTGAAGCTTGAGGGTCTGAGTGACTATGCCACTGCTAGCATGGGCATGAGCACATCCTGCATGTGCATTGGGAAAAGCTAGTCATTTTGCAATAAATTAAGCTAGTTAAATGAAGATTATATACTTACATTTAATTGCATACATTTATTTTTGGACAAGTCTTCACATAATATTTATGTTGGGTAAGTCTGAGCTGATGGAGGCGTGTTACTATTCTGGAGGAAGATATTAATAGAGATTGGATCAAATGGTTCACTCTGAAAATCTGGCTTGGAAAAATGGATGGCATAGAAAGACATCCAGACTGGTCACACCAGTTGTCTGCTGGGGGCACTCTGCCAGGATCAGAGCAATTGGTAGCTGCTGTGGTGTGAAGGTCACCGTGGCATAGGTTGTTCTGGATTTCATGTGAGGGCTGGACATAGTCTCATGTATACTGCTCAGAGGGTCCCATTAAAACAAACAAACAAACAAAACTTAAGGAGAAAGGTGCCATTCCCTAGCCCCTGGTAATCTGGATTCAAAAATTTACAAATATCAGGGCCTGTTTTCCTAAGACTTGCTGTTCTTCAAGTCCTGAATTGTGTTCCAAGACGAGGCCTCACTTTTTTTCTGAACCTTTGAACCTCAGGCCTGTGCTGTCTTGCATGGCAAACCCTGGCCATATTATCACTACGGAGAAAAGCACCCGGGAGGTGTAAAGCACAGCCTTGATGCCAGGCCTCCACCTGCCTCTGCCTTCTGAGTGCTGAGATTAAAGGCATGCACCACTATTCCTAGCTATACTGATATATCTTTTCATACGTTTTGTATGTGGTTGTGTGTATGCATGTGTGCATGTATGTGTGTGTGTGTGTGTGTGTGTGTGTGTGCACGCGTGCAAGTACATGCCTGTGTATGCAATTGTGTACTTCTACACACATAGAGGCCAGAGGAGGATACCTGGCGTACTGTCCTATTACTCTCCACTGTCCACTGTATTCCCTTGAGGTAAGATTTCTTATTTCTAGAGCTCATGGTTTTACTAGATTGGCTGGCAGCCAGCAAATCTCAGTAATCCTCCTGTGTCCCCATAGGACAGTGCTGGGATTACAGGTCTAAGTGATTACATTTGAGGTTTTGTGTGTGTGCTGGAGATCTGATTGAGCTCACATCCTCATGTGTGCACAGCATGTATTTTTACCCACTGAGTCACAGCCCCCATCTTGTCCTCTTTCTTTTTAATCATATTTTCTTCTGACTTCTTTTGATCTTGATTTGACGGTCAGATGCAGCTGGAATGACCATCATCCCATTTACAAAGACTTGGCATGTTTGTGATACCGGTTTTGGGGAAGGAGTTTCTTGCCCAGAGTGGTTCATCAGGACAGCCTATGTCATGGGTTGCAGCATGTCAATGTCTGGGTAGCACTAGGTTGCTGTTGTCCAGCAATATAGAGTGTTGTAAGGTCAGAATAAGAAATAGGAAGGCAGAGTGGGAGGTTTAAGGGAGCCTAGATGGCCCTTAGCTAGGTCCAATTGACCTAGAGAGGACATTTTCAGCATTGTGGACTTCAGCCTCAATTGGGTGCTGTATTTGGGACTGTGTCCCCTGGGGGAAGTGCTTAGCCCTGGGCTGGGGGTGCTTAGGTACTGAGTGGCTCTCAGGAACCAGAACGTGAAGAGCAACAGCATCGGATGGCACATAGGATGAACAGCCAGAAAGGCCACTAGGCCCCTTCACTGGGTCCAATCAACATCAATGCTTTTGTACAACTGAGATAATCCACACAAGACTTGTTTCCCATTCCGAGCCTCCACACAGACATGTCTAGCTGTTCAGACAGGAGTGTTTCTGTAAAGAGGGACCCAATGAATACTGAAAACTGACATGCAGCTTTTAAGTGCATTTGGGAGAATTTGCTACACACGGGCTCCCTGTGCGGGGAATCCTTCTGTTTCAAAATCATTTCCTTTTTATTGCTGATTCTACAGGGCTCAGTTACACTCTGGCTGTGAAGTAATTTCCTCTGCAGAGCAGCAGCCACACATGCTGTTGTGTATTTTGAGTTTTTACTTTGTTATTATTTTTAAAATAAACTCCTTTTATTGTAATGAACTTGCAAATAAAAACATCATACAGTTCTGTTAAGGTGTCCACTCAAACATGTGCCCAGTCTAAAACTCTATACATCTCAGTGAACTTTTGTATAGTTAAAAATGGCCATTTATAAGTTCACAGTTGAATGTTCTATGATTAGGAGATGAGGTTTTGGGAGCGGGCCTTGGAAAAGTATATCTTATTCCTGACCCCTGTCTGGTCCCCTCTCTGCTTCCTGGTTGCTGGGAAGTGAGCAGCATTGTTCTCCACACACTTCCTGCTATTGTATTTTACCTCACCCAGCCTAAAAGCCAGGGGCCCAGCTACCCATAGATTGAATTCTCTGAAACTATAAGCCCAATAAGTCCTCAGTTCCTCTGCTCAGACATTTTGTCACAGTGAAAAACTGACACCTTATTAAGTAATGACATCCTGAGGAACAAAGGCCATGCCATTATCTTCTTTATTTTGGGGGTGGTGGGGGAGGGGATCATCTAGTATGCACTGATCCAATATCTGACTGCAAAGGTGCTGAACAAACTCTGGTTAATAGCACACCTCCTGTTTGACAAATGCTTTGTTTATTTTATCGTCTCACACATTATCAAGACTCTAAGTTGTAGATCAGCTTTTTTGGGGGGCCTGGCTCTGTAAATACAGATGGTCTGAATTAAGTGCTATCCTAAGTCTATTCATGAGGCTTTTGTGGCTCAAAGAGATTAAGGAGCTTCTTCAGGCCCTAGATGTGAATTAAATTTCTGAAAAGCCCCACCATATGTGTATCAAGACTTTTCTCCTTTTTTTTTTTTAACCTCACAGTTTTAGAGACAGTCAAGGCACAGAGGACATGTGATGAGTATGTAAAACAAATTTTCTTTATTCAGTTTTTTTTGGCTTGTTAAGAGAAGCCTTAGTTTCTGTTGTGAAACCTGGAGTTATTAATACCGACCTGGGTTCTCCACATTTCTAGGATCTCATTACATTATAAACTGTCACAAAAGGTCAGTGAAGGTGGTAGTCCTGGGATCCTGGACCCTTCTACAACAGCAGCCATGGGACTGTGCAGCAGCCTTCTGCCGGGCAATCTGAAAGTCACAGCATAACTGTACTCTGGTGGGTCTTGTGAAAAGGGAATCTCTTCACCAGGACCATGCCTGGGAGTGCTGTGGAGTCAAGAAGTGAAGAACAAAATGAACAGACTGGGACATCAGCTGTCAGCGGGAGGCCTGAAACCACTTCTCAAGCCATGGACATGCCCACTGGGCCTCCCTAGCCTGTGACCGGCTGGGCATGGAGCAGCTAAGCTCTGGATTCCATCTGGGAGGGGCACCCATTGTGTCTGTGAGGCCTTGGGAATGACTGTTGGCAGCCATTTGAGCAGGTGCCCTCAGCTGGGGAGAATTTACATGCGGAGAAAACCAGACAAGAAGCAAGATGGCCTCTAATAGGCTACTCATTGCACAGCTCAGTGTGGTTCAGGAGGAATCCACAGAACAAGATAAGCATGTCAGCTGGATTCCTGCAGTGTTTGACCGACCTTGAAGTCTGGCATTCCAGACTGGAGCGACAATGTGAGCCCTGAGAAAGCCAGGTCCCCCTGGACTCTCGCTCCTGGAATAGTTTTACTTTCTCTTTAGAAGCCAGAGTCTCATGATGAATTGGATTTAAAAACTATCACAGAAAAACAGCGAGCAAGGCCATGGCCCCTGGATGTTATTTTGTGTTCCCATCAGTTTTCATGGGCCTGGATTTATAGGAAGGAAAATTATAATCCAGATTTGACAGTCTCTCCCTTCCGCAGGAGGAACTAGCCTTTTAGTTTATGTCATTCAGCAATGCCCAACTCCACATATTTTCCACTGTAGCCCAGTGCCACTGCCAGGCTGGGAAATGTTGCCTCAGGGCGTTTCACTTGGGGATTAAGTCACGTGCCCCCTGCTCTTCAGTTCTTGTCACCACACTTGAGTCCCTCCTACTTCCTCCCTCTCATTTGTAAACTGTGAACCTTTTCATCTGCTTTTGTTTTTCAAGCCAGAACTGTGCACTGGTAGCTTTTGTTCCTACGAAAAGGGTTTCTTTGTAGCACTGCACAGAGGCTACAGGCCTTGGAGCTGCAAAGGCGGGCCCTTTGCAGTATCCAGTTCTCTCTGCATATCTTAGTCCAGCCCCAGCAAGAGATGTCTCAATAGTGTTAACTTTTATGTTAGCTTTCATTCCTCCAGTCATCCTAGGGATTCTGTGTGTGTGTGGTATATAATGTGTTCAGGTGTGTGTATGTGTATGTGTGCATGCACGCATGCGTATATCTGTGGAGTCCAGAACTCTATTTTGGGTGTCTTCCTCAATCACTCTCCACCTTATTTTTTTTAAATTTAAATTATATGTATATGTGTGTATCTGTGTGTGAGTATATGCCTGCGAGTGCAGGTGCCCTTAGAGCCCAGAGGTGTTGGATCCCCTGGAGGTAGAGTTAACAAATGGTTGTGAGCTGCCCAGTGTGGGTGCTGGGAACCTAACTCACCTCAGGTCCTCTGCAAGAGCAGTGTGTACACCCTTAACCCAACACCTATTTTATTTTTTTGAGACAGGAGTTTTATTCTAGTTTCAGTTTGTTGCTATGATAAAACACCAACCAGAAGCAACCTGGGGAGGAAAGAGTTTTACTTGGCTTACACTTCCAGGTCACAGTCCATTATTGAGGGAAGTTGGGTGTGAACTCAAGACAGGCAGGATGGAAGAATGCTGCTCACTGGCTCACACTCTGACTGACTCACAGGCTAACGCTCAGTCAGTTTTCTTGTATAGCTGAGGACCAGTTGCCTAGGGATGGTGCTACCCACAGTTGGCTGTGACCTCTGGCATAATTAATAATCAAGACAGTGTCCTCCTACAGGTGTACCAACAGGCAAATCTGATCCAGGCAACTCCTCAATCAAGGCTTTCATCTCCTATGACTCTAGGCTGTGTCCAGTTGACAATTAAAGCTGACTAGGCTCTTTCAGCAGACCAGATGCTCACTGATTTGGCTAGACCAGCTGGCCAGCAAGCTCCAGGGATCCTCTGGTTCCCCATCTCTCCAGTGCCATTGTGCCTAGCTTTTTATATGGGATTGAGGACCCAAACTCAGGTCCTCATGCTTTGAGGCAGCACTTTGCCACCCATGGAACCATCTTTCTGGCCTTGAGCTTTTTAACTAGGATATAATGATCTCACTGCCTGGATAAGGTTACAGAAGAGGACAAAGGGTGTGTTCCAGCGCTGTCTTTTGGACATTGTCTCTCACAGGGCCACATCTCACACCTCCTTTCCACATGTGGGTTTTGTTCCTGAATGCCTTTCTCCTGTACGGCATTGAACTAGATGTTCTATATCCAGCCAGAACTGGTACTGTTGGCTGATCCCACAGGCCCTCCACTGGACTGCCATCCCAACTGAAGGTCTTGAGTTGCACTTGTGACTTCAGGCTATTTTGGTGTAGGCTGCTTATTCAAAAACCTTACCAAAATTGGTTCTGACTAATGGCCCTCTTCAAGTTGGATTGATCTTAGCTTTAATATGTGTTTTCTTTCTTTCCCTCAATTTCTGGATGGCTTATGTTCCAGTGAATGTGATTCAAGTATTCCAGTGCAGTCAAGGACACAAACTATGTCCCTTAGGTAGATAAATAGAGGGTAGAATTCTCTTGAGTTGCCAGACTGACCTTTTCTATCACCACTGAATGCTCTGAAGAAATGGTACAGAGATTTAAGCCTGTAGTTAAAAGGTGGCAGAACTAAAATGCTTGAGTTGAAGGATCCAGGAGACTGCCCCCCTATTTGTTCTTCATTCATTCCTTGGCATTCATTTTTAATTACGAAGTGGACCCCAGATGGCAGGACCGCTCTGCTTCTACTGAGTGACATTACTTAAATCAGGTTAAATAAGGAAGAAGGATGCTCTATTGGTGTGGTCTCTGGGCCTCTGGCAAGTTTATAGATTTTGACTTAATACTCCTCACTGTTTCTTGGGCACCCCCTTGATACCAACTTACAGTGTAACAGATTGGAATGGATAAGGAAATGGGAAAACATCTTGTAATTCAATCAGAGCAAATTGTGGGGCTGGAGAGATGGCTCAACAGTTAAGAGCACTGGCTGCCTTTGTCAAGGGCCTGGTTAAGTTCCCAGCACCCAAATGGTGGATCACAACCACCTGTAATTCCAGTTCCAGAAATTGGATCTGACAGCCTCTTCTGGTCTCTGTGGACACCTGCATTTACATGCTCACACACACATATGCACAGAGACAGACAGACAGACAGACAGACAGACAGAAAGACACACTGTTTTTTGGCAAGGGAAGGACATGGACTTAAGTAAAAGACTGCTATGCTTCACCACTTCTGGGAACTTAGTTTTTTAAACCAAGTATGAAAATATCCCATGTCTGTCCACTACCAGTGATGCCAGTTGTAACCAGTCAGCATCACCCACAGGGAATGGCTGGGCCAGAGAGACAGGAAAACTGAAACCTTATATTCTGAGATTTCTTGGTGAGCCAGTCCCCTCCCTGTTGATCTTGATACTGCTGTAGTTTCCTTGGAACACATTTGTATTTTAGATAATTACACTAAATTAAGATTTGAATTTCAAATTGAACTTCCTTTACCATTTTCTTTATTAAAATATATGCTTTAAAATGTTTATACTCAAAGATAAAATCAAGATAGATTCACAGTCTCTTAAATGTCCTATTCATTTCCTGAGTAAATAGTTAATTTGTATACAAAGTTGTCATTTAAGGCCTCAAAAAGGCATGCCATTTTTGTCAAACCGTTTGCATTATAAAATGTCCTGGCACAGGTTCTGGAGAGTGGCACAGCAGTTAGGAGCACTGGCTTCTTTAGCAGAGATCCAGGTTCAGTTCCCAGTACCCACATGATAGCTGACAGATACCTCTAACCTCCTTGGGCACCTGGTGCACATACAAATATGGAGGCAGACACTATACACATAAAAGTATGTGGAAAAAAATTACTGGGCACAGAAGATTGGTCAATGATTCAATTTTTATTGATTGTTTAGTTTACAGATTTTATTTTTGCCAGTTTTTTGAGACATAACTGACAAGTGTACAAGTTCAAACACACACTCACACATAGATAGATGTATTCAGAGTGTGCAGTGAGATCCTTTGACATCATTGTGAAGTTATTGCTATAATCAACGTAGTTAACACAGCTGTTGCCGACAGTGTATGTTTGTGTATGTGCACGTGTGTGTGTGCGTGCATGCGTGTGTGTATTTATGTATGTATAGTAAGGATACTTAAGGTCTCTTTAAGCAAAGTTCACGTATGCAGTACAGTAGTGCTAACATGCTGTGCATTAGGAACAATAGCCTAGCACAGAAGCAGCCTAGGTCTCTAAGAATGGGACTGTGAATAAGGAAAATGTGGGCTATATGTACAATGAGACTCTGTTCAGTCTTAAATAGAATGAAATCCTGTCACTTGTTACAGTATGGATGGACCCAGAGGACATCATGGGATGAAATAAGCCAGGCACTCAAAGATGACACTGTGTGATCTTGTTTACACACTGAATCTAAGACTCACATGAGCAGAGAGAATGACATTTGCCAGGGGCATGGGGAGACGTGGGCCAAAGGCTATAAAGCGAGTTTTGCAAGATCTACCGATTCTGTGTGGACTGAGAGAGAAGTCCACGTGACCTAGAGCAGCTGCTGCCGAGCACTCAGTGAGGCCCTAGACTGGCTCCCACTGAGGCAGTAATCCCAGGGGAGAGCTTGGATGGGCTGTGCACAGCTCTCTGCTAACAGTGTCCCTGGCACCTCTCCTCCCTGACCCATGTGCACTGTGCACACATATTCTCTCCAAGCAACATACCTAGCAGCCTTGGACCCCCACTGTACTGGGCTATGTATACATTCTCTAGAAACTGGGACAGGGTTCTCTTCCTCTTACAACAGACTTGGACAGTTTCTAATCAGATATATTCCCAATGTATGTGGTGTCTGAAGAATGGAAGGGGATGGTTCCATTTCTTCTGGGTCTGGGCCCACTTGGCTCAGCGACTGGAAGATGGCATGGCATTAGAACATACCAAACAGAAGGCGGAGAAGAATGAATTAAGAAGAATGAATCTCTCGTCATTCACATGTTACTTATGGCACTAGCCTTGTAGGTCTGGGCCTTTGAAGAGTTACTGTGGTTTCAGCAGGCAGTTGGCCAGGACAGGAGACACCTCATGGGACTGTGATTCTCAGGCTCTCCTGAACAGGGCACTGAACTATATAAATCTTTGTGTCCATGACCTAGAGTTCCTCTGAAGTTGTCCGGGAGAAAGGAAGCTGCTTCATTGGTTTGGCCCTGTGCTACCATTTCTTCCCTGTTCTTTCATTCCCTCTGCTTTGGCCCCAAAGTTTATCTTTGCCATCTGTCTTGTAGATGGAACAACACAGGAAACCTCACCCGGCCTGGACACGGACAGGATTGTCAGATTGATAGCTCTTTCTCGATTCCGTGAAATCGTGATATGAAGCACCGTAAGGGAGGAAGGGTTTGTTTTGGCTTATAGTTGAGGAGTGAGGTACATCATGGAGGGGAAGGAGTGGTAGCTGGGGAGGAGATGGCTGGTCACACTGCATTCACAGTTAGGGAGCAGAGAGAGGTGGATGCTGGTTCTTGGGCCGCTTTCTCCCTTTTATTCAGTGCAGGACCCCAGCCCATGGGATGGTGGCACACACAGGGTCAGAGGGTCTTCCCACCTTGGTTAATTAAGAAGCCCCCTCACAGACATGCCCAGATGTGTGTTCTCAAAGTGGTTATTAACCTCAAGTTGGCAAGATCAACCATCATTGCCTCCCGCTTTCCAAGTTGGTACACATATCAGTACTGGCCACTAGCCTCAGAGCTGTGTGACATGCTTTCTTTCAGGGACTAAAAGCTTCCTTCTCTGTCCAGTTACCTCCTTACCACCCTGCTGAGGGCTGGTCCTCCCCTGTGACTGATTCACATTGCAAGAGGATGCACAAGTTCTGGCTCCATGAAGGGGTCTAGCCATCTGGTTCTCTCTGGGTCTTAGATGCTAAAGAGACAGACCCTACCAGATTTCAGCCACCGCTTTTCATGTTTTTATTAAAAAAGAAACAAATCTGACAAAAATCTTTTTTCAGTTTAGACACCATATTTTGCAGTGTAACTGGTCTCATGGCCATATCCTGAGGGTAGTGGGGGGTTTCTGTCTCCACTGTGCAGAAATCACCTTCAGCTGTAGTCAATTTGTATTCTGGTTTTCATCTTTTATGTTCATTAGACAATTTAGTACACACACATACACACACACACACACACACACACACACACACACAGCAGAAGTCCTTCCCTGTTTAATGTTATCTTCTTCCCAGACACAAATGCACCCTGGGGCTGTGCACTTAGGACTCATTTAGTGAAATAGAGAGGTCACAGCAGGAGGCTGGGATCAGCAAAGACAAATGCAGGTGTTTTTTTTCTTGTCCACCAGCCGTCCTGAGAGAGTGATTTTAAAACGATTTGACAGTTAGGGGTGGAAAAGCCTTTGCATTGCCATAGAACACACATTTAAAAATGACCTTTTCTATTGGCTTCCTTTGTTTTAGGGCAGGGTCTCCCTGTGTAGCACAGGCTGGCTTGGAACTCTTGATCCAGGCATGCATCACCACACTTGGCTAAAATTTACGAATTAAAAAAGGGTTTTCCTTTATTTTATGTGTTGCCGGCATGTATGTTTATGCACCACATGCATGCAATGCTTTTGGAGGCCAGGCGGGAGCATCAGATTCCCTGGGAATGGAGTTAGAGACAGTTGTGAGCTGCCATGTGGGTGCTAGGAATAGAATTTGAGTTCTCTGGAAGAGCAATCAGGGCTTTTAGCTTTGGAGTCATCTTTCCTAGACCACTAAAATGTACTACTTGCACGATTCATTGGTGTTAAGTATATTCACATTGCTGTGTATTAGATGTCTGGATCCATGTGGGGCTGGACTTGCATGCTTGTTTACCATTGTGTAACAGGCAGGGAGGGGTATCACTCTATGCTTACCTGTGTATCAATCAGTGGCTGCGAACGTTCTACAACATCCCTCCGACATCCACTGGAGGCTCTGGTCACAGGTCCGCTGCTGCTGCTGGCAATGTCAGGCATTCTGGCTGACAGTCAGGGGAAAGGTTTTGGTGCAGAAAGGCCTTCTGGAACCTCACAAATAAGGGCTGCTGCTCACAGCCTGTGAGTCATACATGGCTTCTTCTGGCAGAGTCTTGGTTCTGGCAAACTTGTCAGTCCAGGTGGAACAGAACCCTGAGCTGGCCCAGCTACTTTCCTCATGGGTGTTTGGGGAGGCTTAAGTGTTGATTAAGCTACTTACTGTCTGCATGGGCTTTAGAAAGTCATAAATACATGGAAACACACCAGGAGAAGAGGGTAAGGGATTGAAGGAAAGAGGGAGCTGTGTCCAAGGTCATTACCCGGTGGAGCATCTTTAGACAGCGGCAAGTGAGCAGCCTTGGAGGGAATCTAGGGCTGGCAGACAGGACAACACCAGGGTATGGGGGTGGGAGGTAGAGATGGAGCAGAGTGGAAACAGCCAAGGGGAACCTGAGGGGCTGGGGCTGATGCAGGGTCTGGAGCGCCACCTCAGGACTAGGTTTCACAGTGCCAGTCATCAGGGAATCATTTCAGAGCTTTGAGTTGAGAGATAGTGTATTCCAATTTTTTCCTTTTGGAAAGCTCCTGTGGCTGCTGGGTTGAGTCTAGACTGGAGCCAGGTAGGGGGTGGCAAGTAGGCAGCTGGGAGCTGTTGCGGTCTCTACCTGGCGGTGGCAGATAGAGCAGCCTTTGTGGAGCATCAGAACTCTGGGGGTGCCTTGCATCTAGCCAGCAGGATTGCCCATGTTTTAGATGCAGGCTGAGAAAGAGGAGGAGGAAGGGGCCACCCTAGGTCCTGGCAGGTATGGTGTTTCCAACCCTGCAGCTGGAGAAGGAAGAAAGGAAGAGAGGTGAGGTGTGTGTGGGAGGGGTGGGCACAGCTGCTCCAGTTAGATGGCTCCTTTGGTAGGTGTGAGGGTGTGGTTTGCAGAGAGGTCTGAGCTGGTGATGGGACACATTGGGAGAGAAGTGCATTTCTTGCTGTGGCCTACATGGGATCTTTCTGTTCAGACCTGATCCTTTTAGGCTGCTTGTCGAAACACCACGGACTGGGTAGTCTACAAAACAATTGATTTCTCATCCTTCTGCAGGATTTCTAGTCCAAGGTCAAGAGACCAACAGATTTGGTGTCTGATGATTGCTGTTCCCTGGTTCATAGATAGCACCTTTTCCTTGTGACTTCACATGGTGGAGACGTCTTTCAAGTGCCCTTTAAATTTATTTTTAATTATAGGAGAGGGTGCAGAGGGGAAAGGTATGTGCACATGAGTGCAATTGCCTGTGGAGGCCAGAAGAGGGCATCAGATCCTCATGAAGCTGGAAGTTACAGGCAGGACTGAGTCACTGAACATGGGTGCTGGGAACCAAACTTGGGTCCTCTGCAAGAGCATCTGAGCTCTTAACTGTTAAGCCATCTCTCTATGAAGTCCTTTATTATTATTATTATTTTGTTTTAGGAGGCATTAAACCCATTAATACAGGCTCTATCCTCATGATCTAATTACCTCCCAAAGCTCTCAGTTTTTAATGCTATCATCTTGGGAGTCATTATTTGAACAAATGAATTAATGCTGCAGCACATAGGAGATTGGTTTGCATTAGGGCCATATGGATGGGAAACTTACAAGACAAAGATGGATGATGTTTGCTAAAGAAAGGCAACAGCAATTAAATAATGACACTCGAATATCAACAACACTTTGTACTTTATGTCTTAGCAGAGACGTTATAAGTATGTACTGTGAACCTCACTCTGATGGTTAATATTAATTGTCAACTCAGCAGGATCGAGAATCACCAAGAAGACAAAAACCTCTGTGTAAATCCGTGAGGGACTTTCCTAATTGGGCTAAGTTGGAAGAACCATCCTAAATGTGGGTGGCCCTATGGGCTGGGGTCTTGGATTGAATGAAAAGAGGATACAAGCTGTGTACCAGGATTCATCTCTCTCTGTTCCCTTCTGGTGCCTGTAACATGGCCAGCTGCCTCAAGCTCCCACCACAATGCCTTCCCCTCCACGACGGACCTTACACTTGAACTGAGAGCCCAAACAAAACTTCCCTCCCTCAGTTTTTGTTGGCAGGTACCTGGCACAGCGCTGAGCAGAGTCACTAACACACCCACATATGGTTCCTTGCTTATTAGGACCTTATGGGCTCTCTTAGTTACTTTTCTTGTTGCTATGACAAGATGCCATACAAAGCAAATTAAGGGAGGAGAGGTTGATTTTTAGCCTTATAGCTCAGAGGACACAGGCCATCATGCTGGGGAGGCATGGAGGTCTGTGGCAACACAACCTGCTCATGTCTTGTGGATCAGGAAGCAAGAGACCAGGGCAGGACTGGGACCTGCCTATAACCGGCATGACATGCCTTCCAGTGACCCACTTCCTCTGCATAGCTCCACTTCCTAAAGGTTCTACAACCTTCCAAACAACGTCACTAACTGGGACCCAGTGTTCCAATGCATGAGCCCGTGTGTGTGTGTGTGTGTGTGTGTGTGTGTGTGTGTGTGTGTGTGTGGTGTGTGTGGTGTGGTGTATGTGTATGTGTATGTGTGTGTGGTGTGGGTGTGGGGTGTGGTGTGTGGTGTGTGTGTGTATGTGTGTGTGTGGTGTGTGGTGTGGGTGTGGTGTGGGGTGTGTGTGTGTGTGTGTGTGGGTGTGTGTGTATGTGTGTGTGTGGGGTGTGGTATGTGTGTATGTGTATGTGTGTGGGGTGGTATGTGGGGTGTGGTGTATGTGTGTGTGTGTTGTGTTGTGTGTGTGTGTGTGTGTGTGTGTGTGTGTGTGTTGGGGGAGGATTGGAATCAGTAGTGGCATTTTATATTTAAATGATAGCACACGCTTTCCCTTCCCTGTCTTCTGGGTTTCCCATAACAATTACAAAGTCGCCTCACTATGTCGCAACTTCAGGATGCTCAGCCGTTTTAGATTCAGGTCGGTGAGTTACATCTCTGGGTTTTGTTCCAAGTCCATGGAGATGCTGGCTTGTGGCAGGGTCATACAACCCCAGCTCTGCTTGGAAGCACTTCCTGTGAAGCTGGCTGTCCTTTGTGTGCACAGAGACTTCTCCCTTTTTCTTGAAGGTGGTCCCTGAACTGTGTGAAACTTGACCCTCATGACTTCAATCTTCCTCTGTTATTTTGGGGTCGTTAAAAAACCCCTGCTTCATCATGGGGCTGGTTTATGTCACACCTGTGCTTACAGGACTTGGGCCCGTTTTTCTGAACCTGTTGTTCTGTTGTTGCTGTTACAGCATTTCAGTGAAAATAGTATTTGAAAGTATTTATCATCTTACAATGAAGTTTCTACATAAAATATAAAATATGCCTTTAAAGAAAGGGATAAATCCAGCCCAAGACACAAGCTGTGGATGAGTGGGAGAGCACCTGCTGGCACACACCTGGCCCTGAGCTCCCTCCCCAGAACTGAGGTTGGGAGCACCTGCTGGCACACACATGTTCCTGAGCTCCCTCCCCAGGGCTGAGGTCACACTTTCTCTAACTTTCCTCTGTGGGAGTGATTAGAGCTAAACCTGTTGACAGCCCTAAAACTTCAGTGAAGGTAGAATAAGGAATCTGACTCTAGAACATTCTTTAGTGCCGCGTTTCTCCCATATTTAACATTCTCTCAGGCTGTTGGTCCAAGTTTCAGATGTTTATGGAAACCTCTAGTCTGAAGCTGCAGGGAAATGACTTGGAATCTGGGTGATCAGGCCATGGCTGCTGCAGGAAGAAGAGCCATAAACATGGGGACCTCTTCAGGCCCAGGTCTGAACTGGTTGAGAGGATGAGAAGTGGGAGGTCAGATGGCTTGGCTTGGCTGGAGGATGTTGTGTGAAGTCTGCCAGCACCAGCCCTTGAGGAGAAGTCTGTTAATTGAATTCCTGGAATGGAGCTGATTTACTGCAGAGGCCCCAGTAGACCCCTCCCTGGAGGTAGCGCTGGAGCTGTAGTGGAGCTCAGAGTAAATCAGTGGCCTTCCAAATCCCAGGCCCGGCCAGTTCAGAGCTGAAGTCCCAGGTTTTGCCTTCTCCCTGGAAGGGTGTCTGAGTATGCATGGGGCTGCGGGTGGAGGTCCTGGCTACTGTGGAAGACAGAGGTGTACCTGCTGTGGTTGTTAGAGGGGATCTACTTTCTTGTCCTCTATGTGGTTCCATAGCAGTGGTTCTCAACCTGTGGGTCGAGATCCCTTTGGGGGGTCGAACGACCCTTTCATCAGGTATCCTGTGTATCAGATATTTACATTATGGTTGATAGCAATGTCAAAACTATGGTTATGAAGTAGCAATGAAATAATTTTATGGTTGAGGGGTCACCACCACATGAGGAACCGTATTAAGGGTCACAGCATTAGGAAGACTGAGAACCACTGTTCTGTGGGGTGACATGCTTTAGCAGACACACAGAGGTGGGTTTAATTCTGAATGGCAGCTTGTGGTTTCTGGTCTGTCTGTGCATGTATGTGTAGTAGAATATCCATGGGAAAATTGAATGCTATGTTACATGTGTATATAAAAGCACGTAAATATTTCATAACACTACATCCTAATACAGACATGTATGATGTTATAACTTCGTACTAATATTACATATTTCATGACATATATATAGTGAACTCGTGTGTGTGTGTGTGTGTGTGTGTGTGTGTGTGTGTGTGTGCGCGCGCGCGCGTGCGCACATGGCGGGAGGTGGATGCCAGGGGTGCTCTCAGTTTTCTCCACCCTAGTTTGGAGACAGGGTCTGTCACTGAACTTGAAGCCCATCCCTTGGGTGAGATGGACTGTCAGGACCCCCCCCCCAAGCACTTGCCTGTCTCTGCTGCCTCTGGGGACTGCAGTTGTATGCTGCTGCACTTAGCATGTGGGTGTGGGGATCAGAAATGAGGTCTGCATGCCCAAGTGGAAAGCACTCTGCCCAGTGACCCACCTCCTAGCCCCGACCCTGTATTTTGAAAGAGTTTTAGAATCAACCAAGAATGAATCTAAAACAAAAGTACTGCCAAACCCACACCTGCTTACATTTTGTTTTCCTTTGCGATAGAGTAGTCCGTACTGTAGCCCAGGTGGCCTAGAACTCACTGCTATAGCCCAGGCTGGCCTTTTACCTACAGTGATCCTCCTGTCTTAGCCTCCTAAGAGGTGGAATTACACGCATCAGCTGCCATGCTTGGCTTACTTGATAGATTTTTAAACTGAGAAATAGAATCTGAACAGACAGAAAAAGGCTCCTTTTAAATCATATTTATTTTTGCATGCTGGCTAGAGCATGGCGCATGCTAAGTGAGCACTCTGCTATTGAGCTACACCCCTGCCATCCCTCCCTGTTGGAAAAATTGCTGAAGAACCTGCAGCTGGGTGCAGACAGGGATCATGTCAACAAGTGATTGCCTTGAAAAGGAAGTGTTTTTTTTTTTTTGGTGTGTGTGTGTGTGTGTGTGTGTGTATTGCTTTCCCCCTGAGGTGTTATCTATGTGTTCTGGAAAATCTAAAAGCAGTACTGGCTATCTGTGCTCATGTCCTGAAGCCCACCAGCGTGCAGAGATGACTGGTTCTGTGGAAGCACCTGTGTGAGGGGCCCCGGCCCAGGGAGGCATCTGTTGCCTGTGGGTGGAATGTGGGTGGCATCTCCTCCCAGCAGCACCCTGCAGCAAGGGGGGCATGTAGTTGATTTGAGAAATTGAACAAAAACATTTGCTAGGTGGATAGAGGAGATGGACTTAACTGGTTACAGTCCTGTGATGGGTAGTTTCTGGGGATGATTATGTCTGAAGGGGTTTGTGCCTGGCATCCTATGACATCTTGTTCCTACATAGTGGCTGTTAGATGGACACCAGCCATGGGAGGTAGGTTTGATACTTAATGTTCCCTGTCAACTCGACTAGACTTGGAATCACCTAGGAGACACACCTCTGGGCATGTTTGTGAGGGTCAGAGAGGTAGAAACGAAGAGGGAAGATCCACCAGGAGTGTGAGAGGCACCAGTCCATAGGTTCGGGTTCTGGATTAAATAAAAATAAAAAACCATGAGAAAGCAAGCTGAACACCAGCATTGATCTTTCCCTGCTCCTTCATCCTCCGTTGCCATACCTCCCCCATGATGATAGGTTGTACTCTCAAACCATTAGCTATAAACCCTTCTTCCTTGAGTTGCTTCTTGTCAGGCTTTGAGTCACAGTAATGAGAAAGCCAGCTAACACAGTACGGACAGCCCAGTGCATCCCAGTGGGAGTGAGAACATTAAGAGAAACAGTATTTGAACAGAGGCAGTGGGGTCCCAAGTCACCTGGTTTTAGATTTTTTTCTCTTCTTTTATGTCTCTCTGCAATTTTATATTTAATTTGGCCACTTTGTTTACCTCTTCCACTAGTTCCTACCCACTTCTATCTAAATTATAGTATTAAGAAAAACCAGTTAATGGTTCACCCTTTCTAGACAAATCTCTAGGGTTAAATGATTTAGTGTTTTCTTCCTTTGATACATGGCTCCCCTCCGTAACTCACATATAGTAGTAATTACATTTTAAAATTTCTGGGGCCTCATGTTTATAGGTTTAATCTCTCTATGAGGACATAAGCCTTTTAGGAACAGGGACCATGATTCTCTGGTGACATGTACTAACTTTGAAAATACCACGAGTTCTTGGCTCATGTTTAGTTTATAGTCCATTGTGTAATTTGCTGTCACTCTTGTGTTTGGCTGGTGTATCTTTGATTCTGTGTTGTCATTTGCTTTTTTAGCTCTAAGTCCCCTACCTTGGAGATCCTTGGCGCTACATAAATATTTATTGAAGAAACTCTGTAGAATCCCAGAAGTGACTCCTCTCTCCTTTGTATCCTCGGGGTGCAACACTTGGTAGGAATCCAGGGCAAACTCTTGCTTTTTAGGTACAAATGACTTCTAGGTGCAGCTTCAATCATTTCAGAAAAGGGACTTTTCCCTCTCACCTAGCCAGCCATAGAACACCATTGACCCTTTTGTTTAGGGACTTGATCACAGGGTCCTTTAACCATGGGATACAGCTGCTCCCCAGATGTTAAAACCACATCCTATTCACTGATACTGTTTCTGTTGCTGTGATAAAACACAGTCACAAAAAGCAACTTCGGGAGGAAAGCTAAGTTACACTTCTAGGTCATCGTTCATCAATGAGGAAGTCAAGACCAGGACTCAATCAGAAGTAGAAACTGTGTAGGGACATAGCTGGTTTACTGAAGTCCAGGCCTAGGTAGCTTTCTTACATAGCTCAGGACCACTTGCCTAGGGATGGTGTCTCAAAGGATGCTGGGCTCACTTCCATCAAGGGGGACTCCCTTCTCAGAGGACCCTAGCCTGCATCAAGTTGACAGTCAAAACTAACTCAATCAGTCTCTTGCATTTCTGGCCTAATCTTGACATTTCGTAGTGTTTGGAAGGAACAAAAGATGACTGTAATATAGTATGGAGAATCTACATAGCACACTTATGAGACAGAGACAGTGGCGATGTGACTTCTAGTCACATGTAATGGAAATATTTCCTGGTGTGCTTGTTTTTAAGACCACATGATAATAACTATCTTGTGTTTCTACATGGTTAGCTCCTTTGAAAGCATTGCAATAAGGGAAATGGGAGAATTCAGGGCCCTAGCCTGAGGCAGAGTTAGAGTCCATGGCACTACATCTATTCGGTATCCTTCCTTTCTCAAATACACAATGTACCTCTTCTGCACTCAGCGGTCTTCCCAAGTAATAACATTTCATTTCTTTTTTTTTTTTAAAAAAACTAAAAATTTATTTTTTTTTTTTTTTGACGCAAGTTCCTCTCCAGGCTGGTCTTGAACTGACTATGTAGCTGAGGATGATCTTGAGCTTCTGATCACTCTGCCTCACCCTTCCTAGGGCTGAGATTGCAGGTGTGCCACAAAACCTGGTTTATTCTGTGCTGGGATTTGAACCCAGAGATTCACACATGCTAGGCAAGTACTTTGCTATCTGAGTCCCCAACCCGGCATTTCTGTACAAAAGGCAAAGATTTTGGTTTTATAAATAAGGAGATTTTAAAAATGCATATGTCCCTGAGCTGAGTAATATTCCACCAGATACAAGTTTGCATCAAATCCAAGGAAATGTTTCTTTTCCTTTTTGTTGGACATATAAAATTATGGAGTAAATATAGAATGACCAATGTCTCCAACAGAGCCTTGGCCTGGTCAATGGCACTAAGGCTGGTTTAGATGATGATATTTTTTGTTTGTTTGTATTTCCTTCCTTTCTGAAATCTGTTAAAACTGATATGTAAAACTTCTCTTGCTGGGCAGTGGTAGCACACACTTTTAATCCCAGCACTCAGGAGGCAGAGGCAGGTGAGTCTCTGTAAGTTCAAGGCTAGCCTGGTCTACACAGAGAGAGTTCCAGGACAGTCAGGACTACACAGAGAAACTCTGACTTGAAAAACCAAAAACCAAACCAAGACTAAAAACCCCAACCCCCCCAAAACAGAAAACCAAAGCAAACAAACAAAGCAACCCCCCCCCCCAAAAAAAAAAATCCCAAAAACAAAAAAAAAAACCAACCCCCCCCCAAAAAAAACCATCCCAACAACAAAAACCAAAACCAAAAATCAAAATACAAAACAATCACTTCTCTTTGCTGGACGTGGTGGCTCACTCCTGGTGTCAGAGCCGTCGGGAGGATGCTAATGGAGTGGGCTTGTGAGTTTATGTCCAGGAGGGGCTACATAATGAGTGCCAAGAGGACCTGGATGTAACCAGCTATTATACAGCTAGACCCTGTTTCTCTGTTCCTTCCCCCGATTTTTTTCTCTAAAATTTTAGCTATTACAAAAAACATTTTTACAGAAAAAACCCTTGACTAGCGAGACAGTCTAACACATGAAAGCTTTCAAAAGTTATGAAACACAAAATTCCTTTAGAAGTTAGTTCTGAATGAGGCTCTAGTCATGGAATATAAGTGTATGAATGCTTTGAGCTCAGACACATCAGACTCCAACACTCAGAAGCTTGGAAGCGTCTAGATTTTGAAACTGCTGCTGTCCCATTGCCACGACTCTGGGAATCCCTCTAAAATCTCCTTGGTAAGGGAAGAAAATCGAGGGTGAACAGAATATGTCTCCCGGGAGAAATATTAATTTAGGAAAATACTGGAGCCAGGCAGGCCAGCCTCTCAAGTCAAGGCCTTGGGCAGTATGCTCCTACCTTTTCTAACAGAGTGGCCTTGGGTAGTCCTCAACGTCTCTGAGCCTTGACTGCTTCCTTAGTCTGGGATTTGAGGCGATGAACTAAAGTGTTACTTATCACTGTGACAAACACCTGCAGGAGACAATTTACACAACAGTGGAGTTATTTGGGTTGGGGATATGAGAGGATGCACTCTATTGCCAAGGCTTTGGCTCTGTGGTATTAGTGGGATCTTGAAGCTGCTCACTCATCCCAGCAGACCAGGGAGCAAAGAGATTGGGCCAGAACTGTGGCTGGAATATAACTCACAAAACCTTCCCTAGTTAACCCCCCACGACCAACTCTCTTCAGCTAGACCCCACCTTCTAAAAGTCCCGCAACCTCCCCAAACAGTACCACCAGTTGGGGGCCAAGTGTCCAAACACAGGAGCCCGTGGGGACATTTACACTCACACCATAACAGCAGGATAATAGGTATTCTGGTCAAGTCAGGATGGGGAATGCACTTTGGAACAGAATGTGAGAATGAGCCCACGGGTGTCACTATGGGCTCCACTACTGTAAAGAGCATTCAGGACACTGTGAGGAGCAAGGTCATTGTCACTGCCAAGTGTAGAACTTGGGGAAAGTTTCCATGTTGACTGTGAGATCTGACTTCACCGGGAGAGGAAAGCGGAGCCCCGGCAGTAGTCAGGAGGGAAGCGATGTGGCAGCATCGTTTCTTTGTGCCCAGGCTGTCATGGTGGGTTTACCTCTGCTGCTGGAAGCTCAGCTGGAGACCTTCTTGCTCCGGGTTAGGAGCAGCTCAGTACTTACTTTGTGGGATGCAGGAGTTCTCTCCAGGTTTGCAGGAGTCACCATCTTGGTTTTTCAGATCGATCCACAGGGAGCTGTAGAATGCAGCTCTACAGAGTGAGGCTGCTTACCCACCGTGGGGCTACTTCCTGATCCCCTCAGAACCCCGGTTCAGCTGCACTCCAGCACAAAGGTGTGTTATAATGGTGTTGGAAAAGAACTACTAGAGAATGATGAGGGAGTCTTTTTAGGAAGTGTGGTATCACCTCTTCCCTGTGAGGAGGAAAGTGTGTTGTTTCTCCTCAGCAGCCAAGCTGGGTTCACTAAGGTTCACTTCACACAGCAGATGTGAACTCATCTTTGGCACCGGAATGTGGTGTGATGGTGTCTGCCCCTCTGGGTGAGAACAAACTTCTAGGCCTGGGGGCTTTGGCAAGTGTGAAATGTTACCTCAGAGACTGCAGCGCTGACTTGGGAAAACGGAACCTCACTGCAATACCCCTCTCCCATTTCCAGCGATAGGATTATGCTTGTATTTGTAGGGTTTTCAGCTGAAATTGATTGGAGCTTACTGACTCCTTGTCTATTTTCATTTATTTATCTATTTCTAAGGATTGTCTTTAAAATTCTGTTTGTTTATTTATTGCATGTATGTGTGTATGTGTGTGAGTGTACCATGGCTCATAGGTGGAGACTGGAGGATAACTTGCAGACGTTTCTCTCACTTTCCACCATGTGGATCTTAAGGACTGAACTTGACCCATCATACTTGATGGCAAATGTCCTTCTCAACTGAACCATCTCACTGGCTCTTTCTTTTTACCTTTTAATTTGGCGATATATATATATATATATACATATATACACACATATATACATACAGACACATATATGTATATATATACACACATATGTATTACATATATATACACACACATATACATACAGACACATATATGTATATATACATATACACACATATGTATTACATATATATATACACACTTGAATTAGATTTATTATAAATGACTTGCAAATAAATAAAAATGTCACATACAAAAACCAGCCAAAAGTCTATACAACTCAGTGATCACCTTATACAGTTAGTAAAGGCATTCCGAATGGAAGCTGTGAGGCTTCACATTAAATTTTATACTTTCATTATGGAATATGTTTTTGGTTTTACCTACTACCAAAACCAAAATATCCAGGACAGAGTTAGAACTAGAAAAACATATTTGAGAACGAGGTTTCATCAGATGTATGTGAAACGTGGGCTGGATGTAACCATAGCGCTGGTCCCTTCTGCCCACCTCAGGGAGGGCCTGACCACACCTCCTGTGAGATCGTAGTCACTGTGGCAGCCACAGACAGTGCTGGATATAGTGAAGCAGCTGCTAGTGACATCTGCTGCCTTTGTCAGCTGTATTGCAGGTCCTAGGCTCAGCCCTGGGGCAGCCTAGTACCCTCATGGGCATAACCTCTCGGAGTACCAGGGTCATTAGCTAGTCAGAAATACTCTGTAGTCAGATTCATGGTGGTAGACATTAAAATGGGGGTAGAAGGGAAAATGGGGAGTTGGTTTTTGACAAGGAAGATGTGTTTTTCTCTTTTTTTTTTTTTTTTTTGAGGTGATGGATTTCTTAGATCAAATGACCAGCTTGGCAGGGAATGCCGAAGGGCGTGCACACTTCTAGGGATTGTATTGCAAGTTGCCAGGAGGCCACTGGAAAGACAGACCAAACTCCTTTCCCTCTCACCATCTACAACAGCGTACTAACCTCACCTTTGATTGCCACTGTAATAGTTTACTATGACGTATGATAGGATCATTGTAGCTGGAAGATTTCCTGTGTCCCACCTGGCCCATGGTTGGGACAAATCTCTCACCCACAGTCCCACAGCCTTTTATAAAATAATCACACAGAGGCTTAATATTAATTATAACTGCATGGCCATGGCTCAAGCTTTTCGCTAGCTAGCTCTTATATCTTAATTAGCCCATAACTATTCATCTATGTATTTCCACATGTTCCATGGCTTTACCTGTGTCCCATTACATGTTGCTCCTTGGGTGACTCACTGTGTTTCCTCCCCTTCTTCCTGTCTCTTTGAATTTCTCACCTGCCTCTAAGCTGCCTTGCCATAGGCCGAATGGCTTTATTTATCAACCAATCAGAGCAACACATATTCGCAGTGTACAGAAAGACATTCCCCCATCAGATCATATTTTCCATCTAATAATGGTCTGATGTGAAAGTTCATGCTATGTGGATTTTACCATAATTTAAAAAAAAAAGAGAAACAAAATCTTTATACACATGTGTACATGTGAGTAACTTTGTTTTCAAAGAGTGGTTTGACTATGTCTTCTGTAATCAGGGCAGCCATTTTTCTGTCTTCCTGTCATAGATGAAGATGTTGGGACCCAGAGATTTGCAATGCCTAGACAAAGAGCACATGCCCATCAAAGGAGGAAAAAAAATGGTCTTTCTATTTGTTAAAACAAAACAAAACAAAACAAAACAAAACAAAACAAAACAACTTTGAACTAGAGAGATGTCTTAGAAATTCAGAGCATTTGTTGCTCTTGTAGATGACCTGAGGACAGTTCACAGCATGTACATCAGGCAGCTCACAACTGCGTGTAACTCCAGCTGCAGGGACTCCAACACTTCTGGCCTCCATGGGCACTTGCACATACATGTGCATAATACACACATATGCATGCAGGAAAATCTTAAAATTTTTAGAAATGCTATCAAAAGCAACAAATATTCCCTAGCTGTGGTGGTTTGAAAGAAAATGGCTCCCAAAGGGAATGGCATTATTCGGAGGTGTGTCCTTGTTGGAGGAAGTGTGTCACTGTGGGGGCGGGCTTTGAGGTCTCTTTTGCTTAAGCTTCCCTCAGTGTGACTGTCAGTTGACTTCCTGTTACCTGCAAGATGTAGCACTCTCAGCTCCAGCGGGTTCTCAGCCTACATGCCACCATGCTCCCCACCATGATAATGGACTGAACCTCTGAAACTGTGAGTGAGCCTTCCCAGTTAAATGTTTCCTTTACACGGTGTCTCTTCACAGCAATAAAATACCTAAGACACTAGCCATCCTTGAGATAAATTTGCCATGCACCTCTTTATATCATTTGCATATGTAAATACATGCATATATGTATATAACACACATACATATATGAATATGTTTTAAGAATGGACATCATATTGAACATACTGTTTCTTAATCCATACTTTCAAGCTCAAATTATGGTTAAGTAGTTAAAGGAGAATTACTCTATCAGTCATTTTTCAAGATATGTAATTCCCATGAAAAAAGAAATAAAATCACCTCTTTACAGAAGATGCATTTAGAACCAGACAGTTCTGGGTTGTTCAGACATGATGGGCTCAATTGTGTTTTCCTCAGATCCCTCTTCAAGTCCTGACCTGATATCTGAGAAAGTGACTGCTTCCGGATAGGGTTTATAAAGAGGGAATTAAGGTCAAACTAGGTCATTCAACTGGGCCTAATCAAGTGGGACTGCTGTCTGCACGAGGAAGGAATACTGAGGGTGTGCATGCACAGAGAAAGGGCTATGTAAGGACATGGGCACACAATGGCCATCTGTGAGCCAGGCAGGGGCTTTCAACCTTGCTGACCCCCGATCTCCTATGTGCAGCCTCCAGGATTTCCCGTTGTTTGGGTCACTTAGTCTGTGGCATTTTGTTGAGAGAGCTCCAGCAAAGTCTACCAGTGGGTCATTGCTGAAATTGTCGCAATGATCACACCCTTTCCCACCCTCTCACCTTCATGCACCTGTGCTGTCATTGGAGTGCATGGCTGCTCATGGCAGCCCAGGCTCCAGGTGTCCAGGGACAGATGCCTGGGTCCCGTGTCAGATGAGCCTGCCAGGCTCCACAGATGCCTCCCTCTTTGATGAGGATCAGCTTGGACAATATGTGTCTGAGGAGTGGCAGGCAAAGCTGAGTTGACCTGGCTGTGGGGCTGCTCTGTACTCAGGTTGTGTGGTTCTAAGTCAGCCAAAGGGACAGATTGCAATGCACTGAAGGACTTGCCATGTGTCACTTCTCAGCTCTGAGGAGACGTGGGGAAGTGTTCACCCTGGTTGCAGGTCCAGTTGTTGGTTCCTCTGCCTTTCTCTTGGCTTCGAATCCCACTATCTTATTTTGGGCCACTTCCCACAGCTTTGAGCTTTGTTCATGATACGGATGTTATTCAATGAAAACCGATTTAGTATTCAAAAGTTAAAGGACAGAATCATCACCTACCCTTTTCCACCACGATGTCTGTTCTTCAAAGCAGAAATTGGATAGTGAAGTGTGTGTGTGTGTGTGTGTGTGTGTGTGTGTGTGTGTGTGTGTAGATGGATATGTCGGAGCACGTGCATATATGTGCATGTGTACACAATCAGAGGTCAGAGGTTAACCTTGGGTGCTGTTATTTAGGAGCCATCACCTTATTTGTTGAGCAGGAGTCTCTGCTTGGCCTGGGTCTCTGCTTCAGCAAGGCTGGCTGGTCAGTGAGCCCCAGGGACCCTCCTCTTCCCACACCCTGGCACAGGGATTACAAGTGTGCAGCCTCACACTGGGCTTCCTGACTGGGTGCTGGAGACTGAACTCAGGTCCTTGTGCATATGAGTATTTGATGGACTGAACTATCTCCCCAGCCCCAAATGTCTGTTTTTATAGAATTGGGTGGGAGCCTGCTGACTTCCCAGACCCCCAGTCTCTGGTCTAGTAGTTATTGCTTTTATCATAGGAGTGTTTGAAAGAAAATGAGATCATCTGCTAGTGACTTAGCTCATATTTCCTGACATAGCCGATACCTGATAAGTGTTAGCCCCAACGCTATTATTTAAGTACCTTATCCAGTGGTACCTTAGGAATTATAGTAACTGGGAACTATAATTTGAATTCTAGAAGCTCTGGACAACCTAACCACATTTAAGTTCCTTTCAGAAAGACATTTGACATAGCCAGTTCATCTTTAAAATGCACAATTTGTTAGAGCTCTGAAGCAGTCTGTGAATGGAAGATGTATAATGTGGTGGTGGAATCTTAAAACATGCTGTGAGTGCTGTCCGGGACACGTGTCTAGCACTCCTGCTAAATGACTGTGTGATCTCATGCAGGTCTCTTAACTTTGTGCCTCAGCTTCTTTGTTGGTAGCGGCTCGTTCTGAGGCTTAAGTGGACTTCCCATAGCCTCGTTTGGCTGCAGGCTGTGACTGTTCATGCAGTCGTCCTCTGATTTGGCTCTCCAGAATCTAATGGCTGATGAGGGGATAAGGACCTTCCAGATGGAGTTCTGAAGGGCAGTAAGGACAGTCTCACAGTGCAGTGGGCCCACTATTTGCCGGGTGTCTGGAGACCTGCATGGCATCTCTCCCTCTCATGAGAAGCCCATCCCTCCCAAGGCCTTGAGGCCACATCCAGTGGGAGAGGCCAGCCACCCTGCTTCCTCAGGAACTCATAGCTGTGGGCTTTACACACTCTGTGTGCACACATGTATAGTAATGCTCAGCGAGACTGATGTGGCCCAGGAGTCGTGTTGTATATAGAAGGTATGGAGGTGACAGAAAGGATAAATACCCTCAGAGATGCATCTTGATGTAGTTTGCAAAAATACAAGCAAACAGCAAACACTATCATTTTTTGAAGTTGCATGTAGGTCATGGAGGAAAGTAGCTCTGGGCAAAGGAGTGTGGTAAGGAAGAATGGGATTATTTTGAGGACCAACTTAGTGCCAAGCACTTAGACTACATTTTACAAAGATTCTCATTCATTCTGAAGGTGATGGAAGAGACTGAGTTGGTCAAGGTGAAGGTTGTTTTGAGAATCAGAACAACTGAAGGTCAGGGAAAGAAGGGTCAGGCTTCGAATGAGTAGCCTTTTGGCTTGGTAAGGGCTGGTGATTTTGTAGAATTTCTAGCAGAAATTATTATACCATTGTGATGGGAGGCAGACAGAGAGTGGAATGTCACAGTCTAGAATGGTGTTTTTATTAATCCCAGCTGACACTCTGGACTGACAATCACGCACACTCCACAAGAAAGATCAAAGCAATAATCACGAGAGACTTCCATGAGTCCCTGTAGACAGGCCTGATGGGTGACATTGTAGGGCTTGTAAATTGCATCTCATTGTTGGAGATATGGAAGGAATATTGTCCATATGGAGCTATAGATCCAGACACAGTATAGTTGCTAGTCTCTCTTGGTATCCTTGGGGAAATTAAGCTGTGAGATTAAAGAACAAACATCAGAGTGATGACTCATAGGTGTGGAGATAAAATTAGCTCAATAGCTGTTCCCTCCAGATATGAGTGGGGGCCCTGAGAGTTGAGCTCACCCTAGAGCAAAGCTTGCTTTACTCCTTTTGAGATCAAAATTGTCATCTGTACTTCAAATGGGGACACAGATGACAGGGTTATCAAATCTCTGGGAAATCCAGAGTCAGTTAAATGTTAGTTGGTAGACATTGGTGCTGAAGGTCAAGGCCAGGGGTGGTGGTGGTGGTGGTGGTGGTGGTGGTGATGCTGCTGCTGGTGATGATGATGATGGTGATAATGATGGTGGTGGTGGTGATGATGATGATGATGGTGATAATGATGGTGGTGGTGGTGGTGGTGGTGATGATGATGATGATGATGATGATGATGATGGGAGCAATCTCCCTCAATGAGAGGGAGGCAGTCTCAAGGACAGGGTCACATGAATACTCCACAGAAGCTGCATGCTGATCTGAAGTGAAAAAAAATGAGTTCCCAAGTCAGAAAAGTCTTAACAGAAAGATGGCATTTCTTTTCAAATGGTGAAAGTGAGAAGAGGGCTTAATGCAAAAATGATGGTGGATGCAGGCTGGATGAGGTCACCATCAGGAGATGTCACAATCCTATTGGAAGATGCTAGAGAGATAGGTAAAGTGCTTGCCTTGCAAGCATGAGGACACTGATTGATCCCTGGAACCACATAAAAGGATCTGGGTATGGCGGTGCATCTTATAACCAAGCACTGGGGAGACAGAGACAGGTAGATGCCTGGGGCTCACTGGCCAGCCAGTCAGCCTAGCTTAATTAGCAAGTTCCAAGCCAGTGAGAGATCTGGTTTAAAAAAAATAAGGGGAAAGATCCTGAGGAATGGTATCCAAGCTTGTTCTCTATCCTGGACACTCGCATACACAGATACACACACATACCCCTCTGTCTTAGTTGTAATTTCTATTGCTGTGATGAAACAACGTGACCAGCAAGTTGTGGAAGAAAGGCTTTATTTGACTTATACTTCCACAGCATTGTTAGTCGTTGAAGGAAGTCAGGACAGGAACTCAAATAGGGCAGAATCCTAGAGGCAGGAGCTGATGCAGAGGCCATGGAGGGGAGCTGCTTACTGACATGCTTCCCTTGGCTTGCTCAGTCTGCTTTCTTATAGAACCCAGGACCACTGCCCCAGGGATGGCACCACCCACCATGGGCTGGGCCCTCCCCCACTGATCACTAACTGAGAAAATGTCTTAGCTGGATTCATGAAGTCATTTCTTCAACTAAGGCTCCTTCCTCCCTCACTGATGACTCTGTTGTGTCGACTTGACACACAAAATCAGCCAGCACCCCACATGTGGACATGACAGCACACCCCCACATGTGGACATGACGGCACACCCCCACATGTGGACA
>CABHPH010000649.1:63717-81255 GCA_902168325.1 Peromyscus nudipes
GCACACCCCCACATGTGGACATGACGGCACACCCCCACATGTGGACATGAGGGAAGGTAGTAGAGAGATCTAGAAAAATTTTTTTTCATACAGCCTGGTTTTACTTGGGTTTTTAAGAAGTGTGTGTGTGTGTGTGTGTGTGAGAGAGAGAGAGAGAGAGAAGGGGGGGTTATTTAGATTACACACACACACACACACACACACACACACACACACACACAGAGAGAGAGAGAGAGAGAGAGAGAGAGAGAGAGAGATTGAGATTGCAGATAAACATAAAGTATTAGGAGATGTGCCACCACTTTTCTCAAGGATCTTTTTATTGCAAGTTAACAAATTTTCTCTTTTAAAACATAATAAAGTGGTTATGTATAGAAGGGCTAAAATTAAGTTTCCATGGCATCTCAGATGAACAAACATCCCTATCTCCTTTGAAGTTGCGTAATGAACATGTGTCAGCACTGTGAGGATTACCCCCAGTGGTGCTGTCATGCTCTGGGAAGTTTCTGCTACTATCATTTGAAGTATACTAGGCACTCTTGTCCTCTGCAACATGGTGGTTTGAGGGTGGAGTCCATCATGGCAGGGAAAACATGGTGACAGAAGACTGGGACAGCTGGTCATATTGTGTCCATATCTGTAGTCAGGAGAAAGGGATGCTGGTGATCAGGTTGCCTTTTTTATCTTTATTTTTAAAATTTATTCTACTACTCAGCCCATGGGATGGTGGTGCCCACATTCAGGTGGGTCTTCCCTCCTTACCTAATCTCTTCTGGAAATGCTGTCCCAGGCATGGCCAGAGCTGTGTCTCCTAGGTGATTCTGAACCCTGTCAGGCTGACAATGAATATCAACGGTCTCAGCGAGGTAGCCGGTAGTAAAGAGAAAGGACTTGCTTTTGCTCAGCCCGTGGAGCTCCAGTCCATGCAGAGGTAGCCCTGTTGATTTTGAGCCTGTGGTGAGAAAGCATTGCATGGTGGCAGCACATGACAGAAGCATTCATCTCACGGCCAAGACACAAAGCAGAGCAAGAGAAAAGGCTGAGATCCCCAGATCCTCTTCAAGGGCATGCCAGTAGGCACACTCTTCCAAGTTCTTCTGTATCCTGATCCAGCAGTGGGTTTAGGACAGAGCTTTAGGTGAATGTTTGTGTCCACGCAGGACTTGGCCATCCTGCACTGTGATTGGTGGCTGTTTAAGATTAATGCTGGGGCTGGGCAGATGGCTCAGGTAGTAATGGGTACAAAGTACAAAACCCTGAATTTGATCTCAGAACCCATGTCAAAAGCTGAGTGTGGCGACGTGAACTGGTACCCCAGCTCTGCAGTGGAGATAGGAGGATCCCTGAAGCTCACTGGTCAGCTAGCATAGTTACACTGATGAGCTTCAGAGTCAGTGAGAGAACCTATCTCAAAAAATTAAAAGTGGAGCATGTAGTGGGGTGCCCTATGTAAAAAACGTGTTGCAATTAATCAATATACTTTTATTTATTTAATTTTCTTTTTCTTTTGAGACAGAGTCTCAAACCCTGGCTGGCCTCCAGTTCACTCTGTAGCTGAGTGAACTTTTGGTATTCTTGCCTCAACCTCTCCAGGTGTGTGCCACCATTTCATGCAGTGCAGAGGATTGAACCCAGGGCCTTGTGCATGTAAGGGGAGCACTCTACTAACCAAGCCATACTCCCAGCCTTGAAATTATATTTAGGTTGTGACCCTTTTAAAACCTTTTCTCATAAGCCATATCAGCAGAGCATAGTCTTGCATGGTCTCCTGGCATGGACTGGAGGGAAATCTTTTGGAAGAATTTGCAGTGGGGTTGTTCAGTGATCAGCACACACAAATGTGCTTAGTTTAATTATTCAGTTGCACACTTTTGATTTTCTGCCACTGTGGTTTATAGGCACAGCCTTGGCAGATGTCCTTGTCTGGTCCCTGACTCCAAGGTGGATTTCTAATGTTTTGTAATTAATTAAAATGTTTTCTCTTGGGGTGTGGGTGGTAGAATTTCTTTATTATGTAAAGGAAATAATCTTATTCCTTATTTGGCGAGGGTTTTTTTTTCATGAATTAAAGTCTGAATGAATTTTATCTAATGTCTTTTGGACAGCTTTCTCTCTCTTTCTCTCTTTTGTGTGTGTGTGTGTGTGTGTGTGTGTGTGTGTGTGTGTGTGTGTGTGTGAGAGAGAGAGAGAGAGAGAGAGAGAGAGAGAGAGAGGTGGTAATTTGGGTGCTTGGATTTGAACTCAGGTCCCCAGACTTGCATAGCAAACCCTTTACCACTGAGCTAGGTCCCCAGGTAGGCAACATTTTTAAAGTGGGGCTGAAATTTGGGATCATCCCTCAATTTTCTACCATTTCATAATTATGGGATGGTATAGGACCAGCAGTAATGTAAATTTAGCTTTTATATCTTGGGGAGTCAAACATCTTTCAAAAACCTTACCCCTGGTGGATGAAGGTTCCCACTTCATAAAAACTCTGGTGAGATTACAACAGACCCTCCTCACCACCAGCCGGAACCACCTTCTCTCTCCATTTCTCTCACTCTGGTGTGAAGGGATGCTGTGCCAGGTGCTTGTGTGAAACCTGATTGCTGGTGTTTCTTCCTTACTCATGGACCTAAAGGTCAAGGCTGTGATCTGCCTGACATTTGCTGCCCCGAGGCCCTGATGATCTAAGGAAAATCAAACAAGATTGGATCCTGGAGCCAAGAGCCAGGATGACCTCATGTTCCATTTATCTTTGGTAAATTTGGATTTGAGGCTCCAGGGAGGGAGCCAATGTGGTAGGACTAAGGGCAATTGCCAGTTATGAGGGTCTGTAACAAAAGAAGCTGTAGTTTGACCCCTGCAGCTTGGCACTTGACTGGTGATGGGGCTTCTTTCATGATGGGCAAACAAATTTTTCTTTCTTTCATCCCCATTTTTCATGTATGTATGTATGTGGTGTACATGTGTCTATATGGATGCTTTTGCATGTGTGTGGACACACATGTGTGGATATGCTTTCATGTGGAGGCCTGTGGTTAATGTCAAGAATAATAGAACCATCCCCCATTGATCTTTCACCTTAATCACTGAGGCAGGGTCTCCTGACCAAACCCAGACCTCACTGATAGGGTTAGCCTTCCTAGTCAGCTTGCTCACTCCCTTGCTTCAGACCTCATCTCTCTAGCTTTCTGGAGCTTGGTGTCCTAGAGTAGACATCTGCAGCTGGTCCTCGCTAGAGAACCCTCTAGACACTGTAGCCAGATTGCCTGTACCAGCTGGTGGGTACCTGTGAGTGTGTGTTCCGGCCTCTCCCAGTACTCCACAACCACCCAGTGTGGAAGCGTGAAAACCCAGGTCCTTCTAAGGTAGAGATTATCCTCTGAGTTCCACATGGAAATCAGCGACTTTAGTATGCCATGGAACCCTTGCCTGGCTCCCTCTCTATCCATGTATTGCATTATCTACATTCCACAGTCTCTCAGGGATTCCTTATTGATCCTTTTGCAAACCTCTCCTCTTAGGGTCTGTTGCTTGGGAAACTGGTTTCAGATGTCACCTAATCTAAGTACCCACTCTCTTACGTATGCTGGGGAGATATAATTACAAACACAATCTTGTCCCTCCTCTGAAAAACTCCCCATGAAGGAAGTGAAAAAGATAGCCGTTTTATTATCAAGTGAATATTAAACCAGAATAGGGTATCTATTGCAAGCAATCAATTGAAAAACAAGACAGACAGCAATCTATTTTGTTACTTTTCTCAGGACAGACAATTAGATCCTCAAGTAGGAGGATTTGACCTCACAGGGTTACCCACAGTTCATCCGAGTCAGGTCACCTAGTGTCCAGGCTGATCACGGGTGTCAATGAATTCCTATCTTTGTGATAGGAGATGGTTTGACAGCTTGTAGCCAGGCGCCCACCCCGTTAGGCTTCTAGCCTCTGTTGGAGACAGGGAGATAGATAGGGACACTATCTCCCTTGGGTGTTAACATTCCAAAGAGATGGTTCCCAGGTCCTTGAGCAAGCTATTTTGGGGTCACAGAACCGACTGAAGCCTTATTTAGCTTTCAAAGGAATTCACGCTTATTTTGGAGGCATGAAGGAACGCACAAGCTGTCCATAGAAAATGCTCAAAGGAGAGGGAAGGGGTGACGCCTTGCTTATTTTCAACATTGAGAATTATTTGGTTTTTAGTCATTACTTGTAGACCATGTTTCAGGTGCAGAGATCCTGCCACACCCTTCATGCTGTTTTTCTCTGCAGCTGTCTCACTGTGGTCTTTGTACATACTTGTTTCTGTATGCGACACATGCCTGGAGTTCTGTCAAAGCTGGTGGGCTAGGCAGTGAACCTGAGAACCAGCCTGGGTTTCTCCTTCGCTCCTAGAAGTCCTGTGCCCTAACTCTACTGTTCGCTCTTTCCCCTCTTGTAGCACACAGGCACATTTCCCTAGCTAGTAGTTGTAGCCAAGCCTACTACTTTTGAGCTTTAAAAAAAAGCAAATCAAACAAAACAAACCCCATGATTCAGCAGGTGAGATGGCCCAGTGGGTAAAGGCACACACCACTGAGCCATAGGACCTGAGTTCACCCTGGGCTCCCACGGTGGAAGGAAGATGGCTTCCTGCATATTGTCTTCTGCTTGTGAAGAGAGAAAATAACATTAGGTGACGAGAAGGGATGGAGTGCAGACAGAGGAACTCATGGGCCATGGAAGAGGATATAAACTGTTTTCTAGTTCCAACTCCATCGGGCACTCCGCCCTGTTGAACGTGTGACTTCAACTTTCTGCGTGTTGAAGTAGCACGGGTCATTTTTGCACCCCAAAGAATTCAACATTTCTTCCTTTGAGGCAGCGACTGTGACAGCTGGGTTTTCTCTTTAATTCCCCCAATCACTAGTGCACTGGGAACCAGACACAACTAGTCACTGAATATATTTATCATACTGACCCACTTAGAAAAAGTATTCTAAAAAAAATGTTGTGAGGGAAGACATCTTATAATCTAAAAATTTCCCCCTTCTTCTGCTTGAGACTGTATCAAATCATTCTATTACAGTGTTATTTACTATATAAACTATATTGTTGTGTATAAAATGAAGTGCAATTGTATGGAAAGCCAGCAGCGCTCTGTAGGCAGGGTTTGACATCAGTCGTCTGTGGTCACCATGGTTTCTCAGGCTTGGGCATTGTTATGTGTCGCTCTGTGCACTCCCTTACTAAAGTCCATATTCCTTCATGTGGCTATATGGGCAGCCATATGCCCATATTCCTGCCCATGGGCAGCACGGTTTTCTTGTCCTGGGATGGTGCATCCCTGAGCATCCTTACTGCATTTTCTGGTGTGTACACAGTTTCTCCAGCGGTGCTCTCAGGAATAAACTAGGAGGCCATCTTTCCTTGTGTCACTAATGTCTCTGAAAGTCCTGTCCGTGGTTCATGTCTGTCTGTCTGTTTCCTGCCTCTGCAGCAGGGTGATGTCTGTTATCAGACTTTTTCTCCACCTCAGCCCCTCAGTGCATGCTGGCTGTAGAGCTCTGGGGCAAATGAATACCAAAGGCTCAGTTCCCCAGGATCACTTGTCCTCCAGAGACTATTAACTTTCCAGCCTGGTGATGGAAGTGGAGGCAAAAATAGGAGCAGCAGTAAACTGGTGGTCAGTCCTAGAATAGCTTTGCTGATGAAATATGCCTTGATCGTAATGTTTTTAAATGTGGGGGTTTCTCACTGTCAGTGGCTATTATTAATTAAAGCTGAAGGGGTTTTCCCTTTTAGCAGTGGCTGTGTTTGAATAAACAAATTAAAAAAAAAAGACTTCAAAACCTCAGGAAACAGAATCATGTCACGATTAGTAAGAATGTTAAAGATTGCCCGGAGATGGTGTGCTAATAAGATATATTGGTTCCATAAGGATGTGAGATTAGCAGTCAGTTGGGAAATAATTATATGTGTTATTGTGTCAAATAAAGCAAAGAAAACACAGTTATTGACTTTCTCTGGGAAGGAACAACTCTTTAGAAAGAGTGAAAGTTTTTTTTTTTTTTTTAATTTAAGGAGATGTTAAGCATAATTGAGAACCCTTTTTTCTTTGATTCTAGTATCTGGAATCCCACATGCTAATTTAGTGGGTGGGATCTCTAAGCTATTAATAGTAAGATTTCTAAAGAGGACAGCAGCATTTGGGAGGGATGTACAGGGTCCTGTGTGGCCAGTGTCCTGGTGAACCTGTCTGGTTGACATGGGGAAGAAAGTGTGAACACTCAATTCCCAAGGTCAACAAATGACTTTCCCAGGCCCCCTCTGCAGACGTGTCCCTCACACAGCCATCATTATTCCTGGGCCCAGGAGTCCCTGCCATTGATGGGATGTGTTTCTCCTTACAACATTCTTTTTTTTTTTGTTTTTTGTTTTGTTTTTTTTTTCGAGATAGGGTTTCTCTGTGTAGCTTTGCGCCTTTTTCCTGGAACTCACTTGGTAGCCCAGGCTGGCCTCGAACTCACAGAGATCCGCCTGCCTCTGCCTCCCGAGTGCTGGGATTAAAGGCATGCGCCACCAACGCCCGGCTCTCCTTACAACATTCTTAAAACTTATTTTTAATGATGCTTTAATTCCTTGATAGTCCCATAAATTTATATAGGGCACAATAATTGCACCCACTATTATCTTCTTCCATTTCCTTCCCTCACCACATCTTGTAGGGTTGTGATGCTTTTCCTGGAGTTTGTTTAGACGTTTAAGGGGGTGTTGAGTGTAATTGTAAACCTTACTTCCTTGATTCCAGTGTTTGGAATCCCATGTGCTTAGTGGGTAGTGTCTTTAAGCTATAAATAATGACAACTGATAGTGAACTTGTGACAATTTGAATTCTTTTAATGCTCACCTTCCCCTAGTTTCTGTCCACTTGTAAAAGGCGTTTCTTGGTTCTCCTTGGAGAGTTGTTTTTTCTGTCATCTAGCCAGCTTCCTTTCTACTCAGAAAATGTGTTCGCTCGCCCAGTTCCAGCATGCGTTTTAGGTCTGATGCTCATCTGTTCGCATCATCTCATTTCTGAATTTTAAACTACATTCATCATTCTCTTCAGTCACTTAAAAAACAGACAAGAGTTTGGAGACTGAACCTGATGTCAAATTTCTCTCTACTCACCTGCTCTGCATCAGACCTGATATTTTACATTTTGTGCAGTTATATATTTGTTGCGTGGATGCATGCACCACGGCACGCTTGTGGAGGTTACAGGACAACCTACACAGATCAAGTTTCTGCTTTCACCACATGGGTTCTCAGTTTTGGTGGCAAATGTGTTTAGTCACTAAGCCATCTTGCTGGCTCCAGATATAGTATATTTATTTTAGATTTAGTGATTTTATTTTATGTGTATGGGTATTACTTACGTGTGTGTATGTGCACATGTGTGTGCCTGGTGCTCTTGGAGGTCAGAAGAGGGCATCAGATTTTCTGGAATTGTGTTATGGATGGTTGTCAGCCACCTTGCTGGGAAATGAACTTGGGTCTTTTGCAACATTAGTGAGTGTTCTTAACCACTGAGCCATTGCTCCAGCTCCAGATATAGTGCCTTTTAAAGAAAATATGTATAATTACATGTATAATTTATTTTGAGACAGGGTCTCCTTAGGTGGCCTTAAACTTGATTTGTACACCAGGCTGGCCTCAAACTTGCAGTGACCCTCCTGTCTCTGTCTCTGAGTGCCAGGATTACAGGTGTGTGGTACCATGCCTACCTGAAGGCTACACCTGCCCTTAATGTTATCAACTTTAAGGTTTGGGGATGGCTGCAAATGTCCTTTATTCTGGGACATGGTGATTAATACATGAACCAGTCTCTTTGGGAACAGTTTTTGGGGTCAGATAGACAACTTGCAACTGTAGATTTGAAATCCCAGGCAATTCTTTTTACCTGAGATTAACAAATGCAAGCAGAGATCAAGATTACTCTGCTGAATGACACATACACATAAAAGAGACTGAAAAAAACTTCAGGGTATTTGTTGTTGTGTCCCATTGAGAGTGGAATGAGGGCTTTATTATCCCTGGAAAGTGGGAAAGGTCTCCATATTGTAATTCAATGCAATATCTTCTATTAGCTCCGATTCAGTTCACTTTCTCCATTCATCTTCACTACTACACTGATAGAGTTTCTTACCTGCCCTCAGGTAAGTGGCCTGTGAAGTGGTACACAAGCTGCTTTAGCAGTATCTTGAGGTACTAGCTTCTGCTCCCTGTGAATTTTTAGGTAAAGAAGATGAGAGGCAGTAGTCATTTCAAATATATGAGACATTGTCATGGTTTACAAAACCTGGCCAGTGTTTGACCCAAGGAAGTCCTTCATGGCCTCTGCTTTAGATCCTGCCCTGATTCTCCTCAGTGATGGACTGCGATGTGGAAGAATGAGTGAAATAAACCATTTCCTCCCTAAGTTGTTTTTTGTCAGTGTTTTATCTCAGCAACAGAAAGTAATTATTGGTGGACAAAGCAGCCACCACATAGACTCTAGAGAGAAAGACTTGCAGTGCACCAAGCAGTCACAACATGCTTTAAAAATCTCTCTCTCTCTGTATGGAGGTGAGCAATGTCATGATGTATGTGTGTGTGTGTGTGTGTGTGTGAGAGAGAGAGAGAGAGAGAGAGAGAGAAGAGAGAGAGAGAGAGAGAGAGAGAGAGAAGAGAGAGAGAGAGAGAGAGAGAGAGAGAGAGAGAGAGAGAGAGAACAACTCGGAGTATAAGTCCTTGCCTTCCACTTAGTTCAGGACAGAGTCTTGATGATCATTGCTTTTCAGGCCAGCTGCTTGACCCATGATTGTCCCTTCTCTGCCTCTCATTGTAGAAGTGCTGGGATTACAGATGTACACTACTGCTTCTGTGGATGCTGGAGATCTGAACTGAGGTCCTCATGCTTGTGTGTCAACCACTTTATCCATTGAGCTGTCTCTCCAGCCATATATGTTCCTCATGTCATTTTGAAATGATTCAAATGAAATGGCTTCTGCTGTTACCAAGCTTTCAGCATGACATGGCATGCTTATAGGGTTTTATAAGACAGATTACTAAATGGTCTTATTAATAAAAACAAACCCGGAGCCAGGTATTGGGGTGAATGCTGAAAAATCAGAGAAGCAGAACAAGTCACAGCTAACCTCACCTTGCCAACTTCTCAGCCAATCCTGTTTCTTCAAACTGGAAGCCTCTGAGTCCTCATCCGAATATATCTCAGCTGTACTGCTGCTAAAAAGCCTAAAAGCTTAAAAAGCCTCTAGTTCCTGGTCCTCACACCTTATATACCGTTCTGCTTCCTGCCATCATTTCCTGGGATTAAAGACATGTGTCTTTCCCAAGCAAGACATGAGATTTCAAGTGTTGGGATTAAAGGTGTGTGTCACCATGCCTGGCTGTTTCCAGTATGTCCTTGAACTCACAGAGATTCGGATGGGTCTCTGCCTCTGGAATGCTAGGATTAAAGGCATGTGCTACTACTGCCTAACCTCTGTGTTTAATATAGTGGCTGTTCTGTTCTCTGACCCCCAGATAAGTTTATTGGGGTACACAATATATCAACCACAGGGTTTGGTCAGAAAGACCTAATGTTGAGTTTCCCTACTTGCAATTGACCTGTTTCTTCTTCAAATCCCTAAACGTCTCACTGGTCGCATGAGGATGTGAATGCTCTAAGAGCTTCTGAGACACAGATTTTGAGCTCAGTGTGTGAACATAGTTGTTACTGTTGTGGAGCGTAAGGAATGTAGGGTAACCTCTCATGGAGTGGGAGAGTGCTCAGGAAGTCTGTGTCCTAGAGGAAGTCATGGTGGGCTGTGGGTGAAGCTAAGGCTTTGCAGTATGACAGGACTTGGCATTGATTCAGCAAACACTAACTCAGGGCCCTTGGAAGCATCACAGTACTGGCTGACAAATCAGATTTATCTTTGAGAAGGGCAAGACAGGGTGTCAAGAGATTGGAAACAGAACAATGAGTGTGGTTTGCCCTGGGCTGAGAGATTCTGAAGGCCTGGAGCAACAACAGATAGATGTGATGGGCCACGGGATAGACATGGACAGAATACAGAATAGTGAAGAGTTGAATTGCAGAAATGTTAGGGGAGAGGAAGGAATGAATTATGAATGAGGTGAAGGTGCCTTGTGTTGGCCAATCAGTGACAAGTGACGATGAATGAATACAGGACATGTAAATGAAAAAAAAATACAATGGTAGCAGATGGGAAAAGAGAGTATCTCTTTCATAGGAAAGCCCTTTAATTCTGAATTGTTCTGTGCTGTTTTTTTGAGCAAGGATAGGCCATTATCATGTGTCATTATTCTGACAGCCAGATTAGTCTATGATATTTCTGCAAAATACTTCTGATGAACCAATATCAGACATTTGGAATCATAATTTAATGTTGAGTCAACTGGGATGAGATACTTCCAGACAGCATAAGGCTTGTGTATGCACACCCCTCTTTTATTTTGGCATTTCTTGAAGGTTAGAAAGCATAGCTCAACAAATATCTTTAGGCTTTTACAATAAGTTTGCACACAACTTGTAAAACTAAAAATTTTAAGCCATGGGTGATAAATGAATGTTGTAAATTTTGAAGATGACTGAGTTGTTGTCTAGTTTTCATTTAAGTCACCCCAAGGCTGTATTTGTGTTAGAAATAAAGACATCACTTTCCATTGCAGAAATAGTATCTTGCCACCAGGCTTTTGATTTTAAAGAAGCATATAGAACTAATGTATATTTTTAAATTTTTTTCTGGGTTGATACTTAATACTTCCAGAATATTATATTCCAATTGAATGGTAGATGATGTTTGGAATCACTTTGATCATAAACTGATAAATACAATTGAAGAAGAGGATGAGTGGGAAGAGAGACCACAGCCTGGAAAAGGTTTCATTGTACTGACCCTGCCCAAAGAACGTTGCTGACCCCTGGTGATGCTCCAAAGTAGAGGACTTCAGGGGCCATGGGTGGGGATTTTGAGTGGGGTCGTTTTTGCAGAGCTGGGTTTCTCCTCAGTTTAGATTAGGTTTCTGAGCCCTCCTGGAAGGGCTGGTTTGGTGCTTCATTGTCACCTCACAGAGACACATCTAGGTGGTGCAGCACTGTTGTGAGCACCCTGAGGTCCTCTGAGAGCAAAGACTGGAGCTGTTGGTCAAGGAAAATCAGTTATAATGTCTTGTCTTGTTCTCATCAGTCCATACAACACCCAAACATGCTTACCTTGCTTTCTGAAAGTCATATAGTTTTTCTTAAGTAATGGATTTCATTATGTCCTTTTCAGACATGTTGTGCCTATTCATCCCCATTCTGCATTCCCTCCTCCCCCTGTTCCCCTCTTGTGGTCCCCTTCCTCTTCCTCAATAGCTCCCCTTCTGTTTTATGCCATGTGTGTTCTTTGCTCCCCTCCCCTTCCCTTAGAGCCTCTTCCTTCCCCCCTCATGTTCTCTTTTCTAGTCTTACAACATATACACATGCTAGTTTTAGCTAAAGCATCCTGAATGACCTGTGTGGATTAGAACTATCTCCTCATCTTGAGGGAAATTTCAGTTTTCAAAATATGTTCATTGCTTCACTCATATTTTTCTTCTCATTGGCTCAAAGGGTGAAGCAGGACTTTAAAAATGAGTACAGGTTCCTCTGATGATAAGACACAATTCCAGGCTTTTTTTAAACACGCATTTTCGTGTGTGTGTGTGTGTGTGTGTGTGTGTGTGTGTGTGTGTGTGTGTGTGCCTGTGGAGGTCACAGGACATCTGACAGGAGCCTGCTTTCTCCACCATGTGGGACAAGGGGATCAAGCTCAGGCTGTGATGCCGGTGGCAAGTCCCTTTGCCCACTGAGCTGTTCCCCTGGCCCTACCATTCTTGTCAGTTATGGAGATGAAGCATGTCCCATCACTGGCAGTCAGAGGAAGGGTGCTTCATGGCTGCTCAGCTTCTCCTGTGTCTCAGATACCACCAGGCCAGTTGTGTGTTCTGAGCCTCGGGAATCCACAGGGACTCTCAGACTTGCTTTAGTAATACTCACTTCCTTGTTTCCTTAAATTAAACTATCTAATAAAACAGGGGAAGTGAAACAAATGTCTACGGAGGCCAAGAACCACTTCTGAATAATGGCTTATTAAAATACATCAAAGGAAATTAGATTTCTGTTTTGGAATTTTATTTAAGGGAAAGACTATGGTTTTGATTTGAAACTGGATATTACCAGTTTTATATTAGAATAAAGTTCAATAAATACTCACTAGATAATGCAAATGGTCATTAAATTGTTCTGATAATTGTTTGTAAAAAATTTAGTTGTGTAAGTATGACTGGCTGGGAAGGATATTGTAGTGAGGACCATTTCTGCTGATCCTTAAACCTGGGCAATGGAATTCTTGGATCTGTATCCATCTATTCTGCCAATTATGGGCCATAAATGGTCAGAAAAGAAATGAAGCATCCGTTTTGAGAATGGACAGCCTTACTGTTCTTGCCGTGTGCTCCCCAAGCAAGAATCTGAATTTGATTAAAGGTGCGTGAGAAGATGTGCAGGTGGAGCCAAAATTTGTTTTTGCATCATGGCAATGTTTCTCAAACTGTATCCTGTGGAAGCTGACAGCAGTGCTGTCTTCCACAGAATCCATGGTCAGAAAGTTCTAGAGTGGATCCTGGGACTATATTGTAAAATCACTTTATACCCTGAATTGTATTTAGAATGATTAGAATGTTTACTCTCATGTTATATATATGAAAATGATAAATAAAACACGAGAATCAGAGAAGTATTCCTGGCTACATTGTGGAGGTTTCATAACACATTAGTAGATTAGAGAATCTGAAAAGTTTGAAAGTAACCTCCTTAACTTTGCTTGACTCAGTATTTTCAAGCTGTTGGTAGACTTTAAAAATGCACAATTACTTATTAATGTCCAGCTAGTTAGTATTCTCTGGAACACCGAGTTCTAATTTCTTGCTTCGTCGAGTTTCTCCGACTAATGAAATGGCAGAGATAGGACCACTTTTGTAGTCCTGGACTAAAGGTCAGGGCAAGTCTTCAGTGAAGCATCTGTTGAAAGAAATGCAATAACGTGTAAAATCCCCCTAGATAGTAAGAAAGGAGGTGGATTAATAAAAACCCAAAGTTAGCTCCTTGAACTCTGGGCTGCAGTCATCTTTCACCTAGTAAGTATAAATGAAAGCCTCAGGAAGCTGGTGTGAAGGTTGAAGGGGGTGGTGTGTCATGGAAGCTACCGCATAAGTATTATTTTTTTTTTTTGCCAGTTGGAATTGTCATAAACTTGTTGAAGTTGAATGTTTGTGATGAGATGATTTCTGGATATGCAGGAGAATTCCTCGGAAGAAGCTGTGCTGACTGAAACTTCAGTGATATGGAGAGGTTGGGATGTTACAAGTCCAGAGTCTAATGACAATTTATCTTGGGCTATTTATTCATAGTCTACTAAATAGCCGTTCCTTGACCCCTCCCCCTTTCTGTGTCTGACCTAATGGATAAAGCTGATTGAACATCCTGACAAGCAGATAAAAAAACAAAACAAAACAAAAAAACCTTTTGGGATGTATTAACTTAACAAAAGCCTAGTTTCTCAACAATCAAAGGGCCAAGAGTATAGTTAGATAATACCCAAGGCCAATCACAGTGTGCTCCAGCTTGCTAGAACCCACCTACCTGATGTCTCCACCAGCATATTTGAAAAGTGTCTTGATTTATGACCTTCTTTGTTCTGTTGCTATTAAAAAAAAATTCATGAAATTGCTACTGCATTGGAACATGGATTTTGGGGCAACCTAAATCTGTGTTCCCTGGGTCATGGCCATTCATATTTGGCTCCAGAATAAACTACTTCTTACTCCTTTTGAGGTGGGAGTTGTGTTTTTGCATTGACATGGGGGAAGCTTTGTAGTCACATGAGTTAAGGGGCTGGAATAATAGAACACTGGAGGTAAAGCTGAAGTAGACTAAGATAGAATGAGGTGAAGAGGTGCTTGGAGGCAGGACGGCAATAAAATTACACCCTCAAGAAAACACCGTGCCCTTTCCAAGGTTTTACCTGTGGCACTTGCTCTTTATCTCTGACTTCTGAGGAGGAAATTGGAGATTGTTTGAAATTAGGCATACAAACTATCATAATTAGCCTATGTCATCTTATACCTACATGCCTCCCCCATTTCTAAAATTGACCGGCTGTTGCTTTCCTGGTCTTTGGCTTTAGAACTTAGGTGTGCCATGCATTTTGTACCACATATTCTATTTTCACAAATAGCCAATCTAGTAGCTCTGGGCTCTTTTAGGGTAAGAATCGTATCCCTGAACTGACTCTTTTGTGCTCAGTATCATGCTTAACACAGACTAGGTATAGAATGAATGATTCATGCTTAACACAGCTAGGTATAGAATGATTGTAGATGAATGAATGAGTAAACGAAGTGTCCTTGCATTTGTTTATTATTTATTCCCTGACAGTTCCATCCAAGTGTACAATGGATTTTAATCTTTTCCACTCCATTATCCTCTCCCACTCCCTCCCTCTTACACTGAAATTCTTCTTCCTGAGAAATAACCATCCTACTTTCACATTCTGTGTGTGTGACCCACTGAGTTGAAGCTGGGTTGCTTGTGTGAACAACAGTTATTTACTGGAGTGTGGGCAACTTAGTGATGGCTACACCACTGAAGAAAATGACACTTCATTCCCCAGCAACCATTAACTGGCAAAATTTCCTCATGGAGCAGTAGGTTCTCAGTCCCTAGAGCTTGCTTCTTGTGCTTTAGACAGTTTGTGATTTCTCCTGAGTGTGTAAGGTTCTGATTGGTAAAACTATTCAAAACCACATCCTCTCTTTCAATGCTGAAGTTAGGATAGAGATCAGCACACCCCTTATGCAGCACATAGTTCATAGTGTAGGTCTCTACACCTGAAGAGCTTATGGTAGACTGATGCTTTGGGAAGTTTTCCTGCAAATCTGAGCCATATTTTAAGACCCACATCACTCACTACCTCCATGGACACCTGCTTGTGGAGACAATCTTAGGAAGTCATTAGTGTGTAGCTGAAACTATTTTATGCTGTGTTATTTCCTCATTGCTTTGTGTTTGGATTTTAGGCTTCTCAACCTCTGCTCACCCCACCCCTGTTTGAGTTTGTGAGGGCAGGGACCTCATGCCTTATGGGTCCAACTGTGGAAGCATCACTAGAGTTTATAAACTAATCTCAGGTCATTCCTGAGGCTGGCACTTGACGGGCACATTAACATTCAAGGATTGTAAAGCAAGCCCATACTTACTAGTCATATTAATTTCATTGCCAGCTATAACAGGTCCAGCAGATCTGACAATTTTATTATGGTTTTCAGTTACATTTTCTTCCATATTTCCTTAATTATTAGTCTGCTGGTGATCCTCTGTTCTGCTCTGTTATGTAGATTTGCCATCTTTACATTCAATGGGATCCCCCCTTCCCTTCTTTCCTCTCCTTGTGTAGACTGGAAACAGATGGAATTGACAGTGTGGCCCTGGATATCCGAATGTGTATTCCTCTTGTCATTGGAGTCGTCCATTTTACCAACACCTGATGGCCCCTTACTGATTCTTATAGATCTCTGCTTGGGTGAGATTGTACTGGCCCTGGGTGTAGTTTTAAACTCAGATGCCCCCCCCAGTAAACAGTTTAAAAAAACAACAACAAACAGAGAACCAAGAAACCAAGAATTAATCTTGAAAATTTATTGGACAGTTCTTTGTAACTTTGCTCTGTAGTCAGAAGTTTTCCTGTGTCCTGCCTGGTCCACAGCTGCTCAGACCCCAGTAAACACACAGAGGCTTATATTAATTAAAACTGCTTGACCATTAGCTCAGGCTTACTACTGACTAGCTCTTACACTTAAATTCATCCCATTTTTGTTAATCTATATGTCGCCATGTTTTCCATGGCTTTACCTGTGGGCCATTACATGCTGTTCCCTGGATGGTGGGCTGATGTATCCTGACTCAGCCTTCCTCCTCCAAGAATTCTCCTTGTCTGCTTATCCTGCCTATACTTCCTGCCTGGCTACTGACCGATCAGCATTTTATTAAACCAGTGTACAAAAGCATTATCCCACAGCATTGCTCTATGCCATTATAATTATGTATTTCTTTTTTTGACTTTATTTATTTATTTTTTAAATTACACTCATGGTATTCATTAATTACACTCATGATATTAATCACATTTGTGGTATTCATAGATTACATTCACAGTATTCATTCAATTATATACATATAATATATATATTAATTTTAAATGCTGAATGTCATTTATTTAAGGGGGGAGGAGGTCTTAAATACAGGCTTACAGCACAATGGGAGGACCCTGGAGGGCAGAAGTTTGCTACTGATGTTTTACAATCTTGCTTCTAATCTGTTAACGCCCATTATTCAGGGTACCAGGCAAGGAACTTCCCTTAAGCATTCAGGAGGGTGGAACCTGGCAGGGAATTAGCATAGGGAGAATATCAAGGTCAAGGTCCGCAAGCAAGGCAACAGTTACCCAAAACAGGGGCCAGGGCCCTGCAGGTCCCCCTTTTATTAAAAAATGAGCTTCTGACTTGGGTTGCGTGGGACGTCAGCAGGTCACCTTACCCGTCATGGAGACGCCTGCCCAGGCCACACAGGTGCTCTGTCTTAGGTTGGTGAGTGCCCCCCAGGCATTACCCGTCTCTGAATACTCATTATAATTATGTATTTCTATACATACAAATGAGTTGCATGAAAACATGCTTTTTTCAACATTAGGCTCATGATGGGATTGTGTACAGGCAGACTTTATTGCTCACTTCAGTTTTCTGTTTTTTATTAAAAATCTTTATTATTTTCGATGGACACAGTTTTAGATATTTGTGGGGTAAACTTTAATTTTTATTATGAGACAGGGTTTCACTATGTAGAACAGGCTGGCCTCAAACTCACAGATCCACCTGCTTCTGCCTCCCAACTGCTGGATTTAAAGGCATGTGCCATCATGCCCTGACAAATGTAATGTGATATTTCAATTTATGTATACAGTGGGTGTCAGTCAACTCAGGGTAATTAACATGTCTATTACTTTGAACTTTTATCATTTCTTCATGATGAGTGTTTTTAATTTCTTCCCTTTATTGAAATAGATAACACAATACTGTTAATTGATTTCCCCTATGACAGGCAGGACAAACCTGTCCTTATTTCTCCTGTTAAACATTAGCATTATAATCATTGGTCAACATTTCTCTCTCTCTCTTGTTCCCCATTGTTTACTTTACAGGCATTTAAGAAAGCATATAACTTCTTCTTATTGAAGAGAAAGCTAGGATTAGATCAATGACTCAGCAATTAAGAAAACTTACTTCCAGAGAATCTAAGGTCCATTCCTAGCACCCATGTTGAGTGGTTTATAGCTACCCCTAACTCTAGTTTCAGGGGATCCAACAGTCTGTTGTGGTCTCTGTGGGTACCCCTACACATGTAGCTTTAAATTCACACACACACACACACACACACACACACACACA
>CABHPH010000650.1:1974-17601 GCA_902168325.1 Peromyscus nudipes
AAAACCAAAAAGGAAAAAAAAAAAAAGCGCTGCTTCTCTTACTCCCCACCACAGCCCTATGAAAGGGGTGCTTGTGACATTTTTACAAATGAAGAAACAAACTATTGAGTCCTGCATCCCCCAGGGTCACTCAGATATAGTTGGTAAAGCCTATGCTTCCAAAATGCCAAGGACCACCCACCACTGAACCTGTACTTTCTCAGTCAAGTTCTCTAAAAAAATTACTGTGGCTAGGGTAGTTCCAGTGAACTCTCCCATCTCAATATACCTGCCAGTGTGTGCAGCCAGAGCTGAACCCTGGGCTGAAGCATATGGGCCACAGCCATGCCCTCCTCCGTCCAGGAGCTGGCAGGTGGAAGGAATAATTCCACCTTAGGGAGGGGACTTACCTGGCCTCTCTGCCCAGAGATTGGATACTAAGGGCCTGGTGCGCCCGCACCTCCACAGCATCCTTGGCATCTATTACCTGCTGAGGAAGCGTTGACTTCCTCAGGCATGCCCAGATGGCCCCCCAGCATCTGGTCCCTGTATGCACTGTTTCCTGGTCCTGGTGACCCTGATCAAGGGAGAAGTGTCAGAAATGTCCCTTTATGAGTTTACATTATATTATTGTGTGATAAAATACCATGACCAAAGCAGCTTATAGAAGCAGGAGTTTCTATGAGCTGACAGTTCCAGAGGGTTGTCTGTGATGATAGAGAGGAGGCGGGGTGTCTAGGACAGGAAGCCGAGGGCTCACAGCTTGACCCACAAGCAAAGGAAGAGTACACTGGGAATGGCCCTGAGTGTATTTTGTGTATTTTGAAACACACTTCCTCCAGCGAGGCCACACCTCCCAAACCTACCCATGTAGCACCGCCATCTCAGGACCAAGGGATTCAAACATCTGAGACTATGGGGGAACATTCTCATTCAAACCACCAAGGCAGTCAAATGCTAAGGAGCAAGCCCCTGTGACAGAATCCAGAGCAGACAGCAGGCATCGTTCATGGGGAAGCTAGAGAAGGAGAAATGTGTACAGCTACTGGCTGATGGTTCGAAGCCCAGACCAGGTGCAGCATGGACCAGCAGTGGACATGGAGGATGCTTGCGGGATGTCAAGCAGCTGGCAGGACACAGGCGAGGCCAGCAGCTCTCTACAGCTGGTTCCCCTCTCCTGTGTCTCTGGCCTGCCTCTGCGCCTCTCTTCATCCCCTGCAAGCCGAAGAAACCCTTGGCTTCCTCCCACCTCAGAAGCTAGGTGGGAACTGGCTGTGCGTTTCAGAATTCTGTGTTGTGGGCTGACGTTGACTCTCTTTGAAACAACATCCCTTGGGCTAGGCTGGGCGAACAGAACCCCGTGAGCACTGCCGTTGTTGTGGGATTCCCTGTTCGTTGTGTTGTGATCGGCGCTGACCTTTCTATATGAATCCGTACCCGTAGGTTGTTCCAGTCAAACCCTCCCGGCCAAAGCGGCACTTCTCTTCTGCGGGCACCATTGAAAGCGTCAACCTCGACGCCATCCCCCTGGCCATCGCTCGCCTGGACAACAGTGCTGCCAAGCACAAACTCTCGGTGAAGCCGAAAAACCAGCGGGTGTCAAGGAAGCACAGGTGGCTTGCCCAGGTGCGTAGAGTCTGTCTCAGCTGGTGAGGTGGGTGCCCGTGCTCGCCAGACACTAATGCTACCCCTACCCCTGGGACTGGGCTGGGCTGGGGCAGAGCCGTAGTAAATTGTAGGTCTCTCCCCATCAGGAACTTGAGTGTCCAGCAGTGTGCAGGGATCGAGAGGTCTGCATACCCTCCATGGCCCAAGGCTGGAGAACCGCAGGGCGTTGCCTGTAGAGGGGTACCAGATGCCTGTTTGTTTGGGGAGTGGAAAAGCAGGCCAGCTCTGCTTAGCTGAGGTTTTCTATGGTGGGCTTCCAAGTCACAAGCTTCAGGAGACAATAAGGAAATCCAATTTTTTTTTAATTTAATTTAACTTAATTAATTAATTTATTTATTTATTTATTTATTGCTCATCTTTGTAACGCCGTCCATTGGGGTTATTGTTTTTCCTCTTGTTAGTTCAAACTAAGAAAAATAATTTTGGAAACAGCAAATGAAAGGGCTAGAGGGCAAAACAAAAAATGTTCTTTCCTCTGTTCCCTCAACTACTCTTCCTTTGTATGACCAGTGCCTGAATTCACCTGGGAAGGAGCACATTTTAAGACCCCCCGTGAATGCCCTGTGTATACTGTTTTATCCCATGCTTAATATACATGTATACATACTTACGATAAAGTTTAACTCCTAAATTAGGGACGATACAAAGCTTTACAACACTAATCAATTGGAACGATCACAATGACATATGTACTAAGTCATCTAGAGCGTATTAAGTGATTCTGGAGATTCCGTGTTCAGTCGTCCTTGGGCAACTGAAACGATGGGGGCAGGACTTTTGACAAAGGGAATTTAGTAACTGCGCCCGTTTCCGTGACAGAATATCCAACAAAAGCCGCTTAGCGAAGGGTTGATTTTGCTCACAGTTTGAGTAGAGTCGATCATGTCCCAGAAATCATGGCCAGAGCAGTGCGAGCCAGCAGTCACTTGGCATACACAGGAAGCAGAGATAAGCATTAGCACTCAGCTCGCTTCCTCCTCTTTCTCCTTGTTACTCCTACCAGGACCTTAGGATGGCGCCACCCACACTCAGGCGGGGCCTTCTTACCTCAGTTAGGCCATTCTGGAACACCCAAAGGTGTGTTTCCGTGGTGATTCTAAGTCCAGTCAGGTTGACAACGAGGCTCAACCATCATGGGCAGCCGCAGGGACCGCTGTGTCTGTACTGGAGAATACCTGCCCTCTTGCAATTAAGAGGACCACCTGCATGGTGACAGGGAAGAGTCGGGGTCATGTGGGAAAAGGCTAATTCTGCTTTTTTTTTTTTAAATCAGGATCGTCAGAATGAGCCAGGCAGCTTTGAGAGTCAGTCTTCCCTGGACCAGAACGGGCAGCCAGGAGAAGACAAGCACCTCTGGCATGAAGAGGAACCAGAGCCTCTGGATTCCCACGAAGAGAAAAGGCTCCAGGAAGAGTATTGGCGGGAACTTGAAGCCAAGTGCAAACGGCAAAAAGCCGAAGCCGCGGAGAAGAGGCGCTTGGAAGAGCAGAGGCGGCAGGCGCTGGAGAGGCGGCTTTGGGAGGAGAGCCTCAGGCAGGAGCTGCTGGAGGAGGAGGAGGAGGAGGAAGGCGAGCAGGCCGACCTGCAGCTAGAGGCAGGGAAGGCTCGTCCCGGGGAAGGGCGGCCGTCCGCCCTGGAGGAGCAGGGTTGTGCAGAGCAAGAGCTGGAGGAAGCCGACGACCCCGGGCGCCTGGCGGCAGAAGAGCGCAGGCGTGAGCAGGAAGAGGCCAAGAGGCAGGAGGAGGAGGAACTGAGGCAGCGCGAGGCCGAGCTGCAGGAGGAGGAACTGCGGCAGCGGGAAGCTCAGAGGCAGGAAGAGGAACTGAGGCAACGGGAGGCCGAGAGGCTGGCAGAGAAACTGAGGCAGCGCGAGGCTGAAAGGCAGGAGGAGGAGCTGAGGCAGCGGGATGCCCAGAGGCAGGAAGAGGAGCTGAGGCAGCTCGAGGCCCAGAGGCAGGAGGAGAAACTGAGGCAGCTCGAAGCCCAGAGGCAGGAGGAGAAACTGAGGCAGCTCGAGGCCCAGAGGCAGGAGGAGAAACTGAGGCAGCGCGAGGCTGAGAGGCAGGAGGAACTCAGGCAGCGCGAAGCCGAGAGGCTGGAGGAAGAAAGGCAGCGCGAGGCCGAGAGGCAGGAGGAGAAACTGAGGCAGCGCGAGGCCGAGAGGCAGCGTGCTCAGGAGGAGGAAGCCAGGAGGATGCTGCAGGAGCCGAGGCGGGAGGAAGAGGAGGAGGAGGCCAAACGCACAGAAGAGCTGAAAGGGCGGGAAATGGACGAGGGCCCACAGAGCCCGCAAGGAGAGAGCCAGCCTGGGCTAGCGGACGAGGCTGATCAGCAAAGCCCACAGGAGCAGCGGGACCTTGAGAAGCCAGAGGAACAAGAAACCCCAGAATCCGCTGGGCAGAAAGAGATGGCCCAGGAGCAGACGGAAGAGGCCAAGGTGGCCAGCGAGCCGGCAGGGCAGAGAGGAGACCCGGACACGGAGTCCGGTGGTGTAGACGTGGAAGGGAGAGAAGCCACCCAGACAGACATCCCCCTGCCGCAAGAGGGACAGATGGGCGGAACGCCGGCCTCGGAGGACAAGAACCAAGCTGTCGCTGCAGATAACGACCGGAAGGTGGAGGAGCTCCGCTGGCAGGAGGTGGACGAGCGGCAGACCATGCCCCGGCCCTACACGTTCCAGGTGTCCTCCGGGGGTAGGCAGATCCTCTTCCCCAAAGTCAACCTGAGCCCGGTGACACCCGCCAAGGACACGGCGAGCCTGGCCCCAGTGGCCCAGGAACCGCCGGTGCCCCGCGGTGCCGCCCCACACGCCCTGCCCTCGGCGCTGAGCATCCCACACACGGCCATCCTGGTCACCGGAGCGCAGCTCTGCGGCCCGGCGGTCAACCTGAGCCAGATCAAGGACACGGCCTGCAAGTCCCTCCTGGGCCTGTCAGAAGAAAAGCGCCCGGTGGACATCCCCACCGTGGAGCCCAGGGCCGGTGGCGGCAAGGCCAGGCCTCCCCCGGAGGCGCCGAGCAACGCCGCCGGCGCGCTAGCCGAGTGGGCTTCCATTCGATCCAGGATCCTGAAGAACACGGAGGGTGACCAGCGGGGTGACAGAGAGCCGGCCAGAGCCGCCACAGGGGACGAGCCCGCTCCCCGAGCTCGGAGCGATTCCCGAGGGAACGTGCGCAGGACGCCGCCGGGCAACGCCAAGTTCTCCATCATGTCGGCCTGGCAGAAGTTCTCGGACGGCGGGGCAGAGACCTCCAAACAGAGTTTGGACGGTGAAAGCATGAGGAAAAAGCCGGGGCCAGCACCAGGGGAAGAGACAGCACCACAGCCTCCGCCTGCAGCGGCTCCCGAGCCTCGGAAGAGCCTGGAGAAGCCAGAGATGAGCCAGGAGCCACCAGACACCACCGACGGATGCAAATTTGCCAAAGACCTTCCATCCTTCCTCGTTCCAGGCCTGCCTTCTCCGCAGAAAGCTGCTTCCCGCACCGAGTCCACGACCACTTTGGACAGCGAGACCACGAGTGACATAGGAAAGCCAGACCCTGTGATGCCGGGAGGTGAGGAGAAGGCCTCGCCCTTTGGAATAAAATTGAGAAGGACCAACTACTCCTTGCGCTTCCACTGTGACCAACAGGCCGAACAGAAGAAGAAAAAGAGGCACAGCAGCACGGGAGACACTGTGGATGGTGGCACCCCCGCAGCAGGGAGCGACCCTGGAGAGAAAGAACCTGAAGCGGTGACCCTCAAGCATGGCGCATCCCTTCCCCAGGAGAAAAAACCAGCCCTAGCCCCTCGGAGGGACTCTGCCGAAAGCCCTTCTGTCGGTCACTCGGTTGCTGTAGCCCAGTCGGGGCTACCACCAGCCAGTAGCCAGACCCCAGCTCCAGAGCAGGACAAGGCAGCAAGCAGAACGCCACCAATGCAGAAGCCGGCCCTGGCTCCCAAGCCCGCCAGCCAGACCCCACCATCGTCCCCACTCTCCAAACTGAGCCGACCCCACTTGGTAGAGCTGCTTGCTAGGCGGGCTGGGAAGGTGGATTCCGAGCCGAGTGAGGCTTGCAAGGAGAGCAGAGAGAGCCAAGAGAGCAGTGATAACCAGCCACCCTCACCATCACTGCCGGAGGATCCGAAGGGGCAGAAAAGGGATGAGGAAGAGGTGCCAGAAAAGAAACCCGCTTCCCCGCCTTTGTCAGCCAGCCAGCAAGAGAGACCTGAAACAGGTAGAAAAGGTATGTGGCTGCAGTTTGAATGCCCAGCTTCATTCAGGTGGAGAGCGAATCGAGAGGGAGCCGCGGGGAACTAGCTCTGGGAACACCTCAATTTAGAAACAAGTTTGCCCCAAATCAGTCCCTTTACATTTTAACATCCTTTTGGATTGAAATGTAGCCCCAGTTAACACAGATAGCATTAACCATTTTGAGCAAGTCTGTAGAGGTGATCAAAAGTAGGGTTTTCTAGAGCAGAGACTGCCTCTGGGTGGCAGCTGCAGGTGGGAGGGAGGGAGGGAGGTAAGGAGGGAGGGAGGGTAGGACCCTGGAGCTTCGCTGTGTTATGTAAAACGGACTGAACAACCTTCTCCTACTGCAGACTTCCGGTAGTGGGGCCTTTAATCCCAGCACTTGGGAGGCAGAGGCAAGCGGATCTCTGAGTTCAAGGCCAGCCTGGTCTACAACCTGAGTTCCAGGACAGCCAGGACTACACAGAGAAACCTTGTCTTGAAAAGAAAGAAATGTCAGAGCAATCCTTGGCTCTGACTGCCTCTTCATACTAAACATGTGAGGTGGCTAGATAGTCCGCTGAATTAGCTCTTGTGTTTTGTAAGAGTGTTCACCTAATCTTTCTACAGGTAAAGTCTGGGTCGTGGCCATGAAGTTTCCCTTTTTAAGTGTTTAGGTTGGGAGGGAGGGGTTTTCTTCCTTGAGGAGTGCTGGATTGGTTACTTGTCTCCCGTTATGGAAGCCCTGGAGTACTGGGGTACTGCCTTGAGTGTGCCATGATAGAAACCGTAGATGGACATGATGATGTCTTTCTGCGATGTCAGAGTCGATCAAATAGCAATTAATTCACAAGCTATATCCATTTTATTGTTAACCATTTGCCAAGTAGTCTCTATTTTTCTTGGCCATTGGTAAACCAAGTTCTCTTATCCCAATCTTAATTACTAATATTAAATCTCATATCACACATTACACTTCATACATACAGTAAAGACACAAGTAACCAGAGAAGAAGACAATAATAAACCCAGTAGGAGGGGCTGGAGAGATGACTCCGTGGTTAAGAGCACTTGTTGCTCTTACAGAGGACCGTGGTTTGATTCCCAGAATGGTACCTCACACTTCTCCATAACTTCAGTTCCAGGGGATCCAGCACCCTCTTCTGGCCTTCATGGGCACCAGGCACACGGCAGCATACTTGCATATGTGCAGGCAAAAACATCTATACACGTAAAATAAAGTCTTGGAAACACACACACACACACACACACACACACACACACACACACACACACACGAGGTGGGGGAGAGAGAGAGAACCACACGGAGCCAGGGAATCAGGGATTCCATGCTAAACAAGCCTCAGGCCTTAATATTGAGTCTAGCTGCAGAAACAGCTGGAGATGAAGTACCATGGAGCCATGGAAAGGGTTTGGTGTCTTTATGGGGTACAGGTGAGCGGGCTGCATCCTTCCCCCATGTGGTGTGTTCTACAAATCCTTAGGCTTAGTCCTTATAAAATGATTTGAATATGCCTGTGTGCCCATCTGTTCCCAGTCTACTGTTCTCTTAGTCAGGGTTTCTATTGCTGTGATGAAACACCATGACCAAAAAGCAAGTTAGGGAGGAAAGGGTTTATTTGGCTTACACTCCCATGTTGCTGTTCATTATTGAAGGAAGTCAGGACAGGAACTCAAACAGGGCAGGACCCTGTAGGCCGGAGCTGATACAGAGGCCATGGAGGAGTGCTGCTTACTGGCTTGCTTCCCATGCCTTGCTCAGCCTGCTTTTTTATAAACCCAGGACCACCAGCCCAGGGATGACACCACGCACAATGGGCTGGGGGCTGGGCCCTCCCCCATCAATCAATCACTAATTAAGAAAATACCTTACAGCTGGATATTGCAGAGGCATTTTTCTCAATTGAGGTTCCCTCCTTGCAGGTAACTCTAGTTTGTGTGTGAAACTGACCTAAGACTAGCCAGCACCACTGTGGTGAGTTACCAGGTGGTTCTTTTTTCTTTTAGGAATGAGTGTGTCAGTCTGCCTCCTGGGTGGTGCTGGACAAGCAACATCTAAATGCGTGAGATGCAGAGCATACCTGCTTCTGCATTTGTACTCAAAATGGAGCCCAATACTGCTTGTGAAATGGAGTCACTTAGAGCAAGGCATAGCATGATCTCAACAAGTCCTTTTCATTCTTCTTTTTCCATTTTAGAAGTTTGGTGGTATCATCTGTTCAGCCACACATTCCTAAGAATGGGTCCCAGCAGCCCCGAGGTCATTTCCTTTAGTTCTGACAAAGTGGGCTTCTCGGGCTGTGGCAGGCTGGCACTCCATTGAACCCAGTACCTTTCTCTTTGGTACCTTTCTTCTCCACATTTTCTTTTACCCATTTCAGGAAGCCAATCTCTAGTCTTGGATGCTTAATAGTCTCAATATGCGCATTAATTCTCTTGATAAGAATCTTGCCCTTAGTCGGGCATGGTGAAGTACACCTTTAATGCCAGCACTCAGGAGGCAGAAGCAGGCGGATCTCTGTAAGTCTGAGGCTAGCCTGGTCTACAAGAGTGAGTTCCAGGACAGCCAGGTCTACAAAGAGAAACCCTGTCTCTGGGTGAAAAAAAATAATCTTGCCCTTAATTTTCTTGTTCACAACAGTGCCAACATCATGAAGAGTAATAGTGTAGACTCTTGTAGTTTTGCTATGATACCTTACAGGGCATTCCTTTTTAACAGTATCCATCCCCTTGATGTCTACCATATCACCCGTCTTACAGATGTGGCCAAAGGAACAACTCTATGTTTTCTAAATGGCCCAGAGAATGTATATAGGGTGCGCCTCCTCTCTATCCTTGCTTTCCATTTTGGTGAATTACCAGAAGATGGTGGTTCAGCCCAAAAGACAAGTCCTCTCTAAATGACCCGTTTGCTTCACTGGTTTTCCCAGATGGGCACAACCCCTTGAGCGTAGCCTGTATATTCTTTCCGGTGGTGACAGCTATTTGATGGGTGAGCTCGTTTTTCGTTTTGACTTTAACTTTTGTGTATTAGCTTTTGAGGTATTTGCAGTCCCTCTCACTCAGCCTTGTTACTCTCTCAAGCCTCATTCCTCCCCCATGAAGAAAAGCTCGATCCTCTTGGAAAGATCTCTTCGATTGTTAATAAGCCTTACACTTAGTCTTTTAGAATCTGGTCCAAGGTAGCTCATTAGTGCAATTTTCTCTCCAAAACCATTACCACCCCAGTTTCTTCCTGGCAGTCAGATTTTAGATTGTCAGACCCCAAATTAAATAGGCTGGGCATGGTGGCACATGCCTTTGATCCCAGTCCTTGGGAACAAGTAGCAGACAGATCTCTGTGAGTTAGATACCAGCTTGATCTACATAACCAGTTCCAGGGCAGCCGCAGCTGGCTCAGTGCTTAAGCTCTCCTACCATGGTTACAAGATCCAGAGTTTGGTTGAAGCACCCACGTTGGGCAGTTCACAACTGCTTATAATTCTAGCTCCAGGAGGATCCAGTGCCTCTGACTTCTGTGGGCATACACACACACACACACACACACACACACACACGCACACACACACACACACACTCACACTCACACACACATACACTTCAAAATAAAATAAATCTTTAAAAGTGACAAATTGAAATTTTCATAATTTCTTCACCCCTATGAATGTCTTACACATTCTCTAGGGCATTCAACCAATTTTGAAGACCACTGGTTAACAAAGGAGCCTGTCTTCTAGAGGCTATGCAAGGACAGTGGGATATCCAAAACAAACTCTGGTCTTCAGCTACCACCTCAGTTTTTCCATGTCCTGGTGGTGGCTTTCGGCAGTTTCATCGGCCAGACCATAGAAGGTGGTCCTGTACTTTGGAATATGTGACTTTGTGGCAATGATTTTGTCACAAGCTTTGGGGAAATCCTTGGCTGAGGCTCAAACAGGAATCCAATTTTAATGTCCTGTTTATGGTCCTGTGAGCCAGACCTAATAAGCCTTACACTTAGTCTTTTAGAATCTGGTCCAAGGTAGCTCATTAGTGCAGTGGGTAGTACATCAGTCTTATAAAACATGATCCACAACCCCAGACTATTCTACGCAAACTGCAGTTCTCAGGAAATACAGACTTCCTTCTTTTTTCCCTTTAGAAACAATTTGTCTTTTTATTTTCTGTTTGTTTTTAGGAAATAGATGGCAAGACACAAACATTGTAGAGTCTGAATTCCCCTATCATAGAGTGTGAATGCTGGTCAGGTCTTTGGCATGGGTAGCTTTGCCATCTTTGATGCTTTGCATAGACATGGCAAGACTCTGCCCAGCAGCTTCATAAATAATGGCAACATACTTAGAGTGCTCCTAGAGTAAAGACATGATATGTTTCAGACACTGGCCTCCCCTTGGAGTGGACTCAGCTGTTTTAACTAGAACTGACCCTATATCTTGCTTCTAAGAGCACCTCTCTCAGAACTTGGCTTCCCCTTTCTTTACTGTGTCCTAGTTGTGCCAGAGCCTGGTCAATGAACATCTGTCCCGTGAGTTTCGTCACTGGCCATATCTTCTCTTTGACTGTGGTTGACGTATGCTGGAGTCTACAGTTCTCCATCACTGTAAAAGGAAAAGAAAAGACAAAACAGAATATGTCACATTTGGGCTTAAATTCTTGATTCCTGCTTGTTTTATCCTGCTTGGTCTTTCTCTTCATCCCAGAGTGTAATACAAAGTTCATCTAATGAGTGCCCTGGTGGTAAGATTCTGGGTGTAAACTTCTATTAGATTTCTAAGGAACGGGGCTATAGTAAGCCCTTTTCTTTTGAGATAGTAAATAATCCAATACAGTTCTCTCTGAAAGTATGTGATCTTTACTTGAGGGAAAAGAAAGGCGAATTTTGCCTCATGGGTAAAAAAAATAATTACAGTTCTCTTATTTTTTAAGTGTTTAGAATAAGCCAAGTACTATTCTAAATATTCTAAGCACAAGGATCTCTTTGCATTTAAAATTTTGTTTATTGAGACAAGGTCTTGCTATATAGCCCAGGGTGGCCTTGAACTCATGATCCTTGGACATGATACTTGTTTATTATAGACCAACTTTCAAATGTAGGAACCGATTCACAGTCATGGGGTTCTCACTATATTCCTGGAAGCCTTGTCCTCAGCAGCTGCCTCAAGTATACAGCACCACTGTTTTGTTTGTTTGTTTGTTTGTTTGTTTGTTTTTGTTTGTTTGTTTTTTGTTCTCCAAACACTGGGGTTCCATATACGGTATTGTTTGAGAAGAGTACTTCCTTCCGTTGCTAAAAGCAAATTTCACCGAAGCAGCGAACCACGTACTACCTGGGTCTCCTGCAAACATGGGTTTTTATCACATTGGAGATTTTATTTTCTTGTAAAGTAGGTTCCACTTCTAGAGAAGAAAAAATGCCCATTTTCCTGTTAGTCAAAGATGTTACCCTACCCAGTGGAATCTCTTGGGGGCGAGCATCGATGCCAGAAGCCTATCAGTAATTATTTCAGTCTTAGGGGATGAGAAGCCAAGTCAACTGCTGATCACAGTGAACATCATCTTTTTTCCCTCCATAGAGAAACCCGTGCTTCAGAGCAGGCACTCTCTAGACGGCTCCAAATTAGCAGAGAAAGTTGAAACTGCTCAGCCGCTGTGGATAACGTTGGCACTGCAGAAGCAAAGGGGATTTCGTGAGCAGCAGGTAACCCGAGAGGAGAGGAAGCAGGCCCGGGAGGCCAAACAGGCCGAGAAGCTCTCCAAAGACACTGTGAGTAGCCCACTCCGTTTCCAGCATTGCTACCCTGAGCCTAGCTCGCTTCTAAGTCATGGGATATATTTTAAAGATGCTAACTGGAGGTGCTGTTTAGAAAGGGCAGCAAAGTGAGTAAATTGACCACCTTTAAATCAGGGAAGCGTTTTCCAGCATCAACTGTTAAATTTCATTTGGTTTTACTAGGCTTCTAGGTGAACCTTCTTTGGCAGAACCTAAAATGTCTGTATTTACCGCAGCAACTCACACGCGATGGTTACAGTAGTGCCCCTGCCCACCGATCTGAGGTTTCACTTTCCCTGGTTTCGATGACTTGAGGGTCAACCATGATCTAGAAATAGGAAGTGGAAAATTCCAGGAGTAACAATTCATAGGTTGAGATTGCCATTTTGTGTGACGAAATCTCTTGTTCTTCTCCATGAGGCATGAATACTTTGTCCAGTGTATCTACACCATATATGCCAACCACCAGGTAATCACCTGATGGCCATTTCGGTTGTCAGATCCACTGTCACAGGGTTCCAAGTGTCTGTGTTCATCCTATTTTACCTAAGAATGTCACCAAGGTGTGATTGTAATGATACTGGAGATTAACATATGCCAAGAAACTGTAAAGTACTTCCTGAGGTGAAAGCTCTTGACTTACTAAGGAAAGAAAAAGAATCACAAGCCGAAGTGATTGAAATCTAAGGTAAGGATGAAACAGACCAATCAGGGGTCAGCTCTGTCCCTGGTCTTAGACCTCCGACGGGATCTTAGACTGTGTCCGTCTTGGAGAAGGGAAACTGCAATATGTGGGAGATATGGAAGTAAGTTGTGCAGTGGGCAGAGCGTATCAGGAGCCTTGTTCCATGACCTAACTTTATGATCATCTTGATGGGGCTCTTCCTGGAAAGTAACTTCCCATCCTGGGTACATGGCCCTGAGCCCTCATTGGAGGCCTGTCTTGAATGCACTGCTCACAGGTGCAGCCCAGCCCTTCGCTGGGGCGCTGAGAGGTCATGCACTGAAGACATGCTTTCCCTGTCATTCCCAACGCAGGTCAGTGTCAGCCCACAGCCTGGAAGCAGCCGAGTAAGCAGAGCTGGTTCCCTGCACAAGTCCGCCACTCCGTCAGAAGAGAAAAAGCCCGAAACGGCAGTGTCCAGGCTCCAGCGCAGAGAACAGCTGAAAAAAGCCAACACTCTTCCCACATCCGTGACAGGTAGAGAGCAGGTCCATGTCTGTTGGCGTGTAGTCACTGTTTTCCCTACACTCTCCCACATCCGTGACAGGTAGAGAGCAGGTCCATGTCTGTTAGCCTGTAGTCACTGTTTTCCCTACACTCTTCCACATCCATGACAAGTAGAGAGCAGGTCCATCCCTGTTGGCCTGTAGTCACTGTTTTCCCTGAGAGCATCTTTGTTTTCCACCATGGAGTGACTTGGCACAGCATCTTAGACATCACAGAGCACAATCTCTCAAGACCCAGTTGTAAACTCTGATGCTGATGCAGACCACAGGGATTCCCCAGCTGCTCTCGGTGGAGAGACAGTAAAACGCCTTTGGAGTCATCTCCTTGGGGTTTGTAGCCTTTACTGTCTTCCATGGTGTAAATACTTCAACTGTGGCTAATTTGAAGGTGCTAATGTGACACCAACGGGCTTGCCTTGGTTTCTGAACATTTAACAGTACAATGTGAATCATCACCTGTACCTCCCCGCCTATCATCCAGTTTTATTATCTATCTGTCATCTATTTATCATCTATCTGTCTGTCTGTCTATCTATCTATCTATCTATGATCTACCATTTATTTATCTATCATCTGTCTGTCTGTCTGTCTGTCTGCCTGTCTTTCTATTATCTTATCTATTTGCTACATCAAGGAATAGCATATGCCAGAACATTATACAGAGAAAGAGATGAGTATAGTAGGGTTAGGGAAGGCAAGATGTACAGTTTAGATAAACTGGAGTGAGCCTGGGCTTGGAAGTAGACCCCAGGGGCCTGTCATCCGACATGACGAAGTCAAGATAAGCGTGTGGAAGCCGCCCCCGGCCCTCTGTGTGAAGGCTGGAAATGGAAGCTGCCCCTCTGTCCTGATGCCTCACAGCTCAGATGCTGCAGCCTCTCTGCTGATGGGATTCCAAGAGGAGGTCTCTGATTGGCTGACTTTACAGAGACCGTGTCCTCAGCCCCGTGTCCTTGGCGTCAATTAACCACAGCCATCTCTATTTGTTTATGGCACATGAAAGATGGGAAAACTAAACTGGCCCAGTAGTTGCCAACTCTTTCCTCGCTACAAGTCACTGGAAGATGGGCAGTTCTGAGTTACATGTACTCCCAGGGACTAACAGGGCATCCGCTTCTCCATGGGGCTGTGTTGCTCCCCAGAGGGCATGGCTGTCCTGGTCCCTTTTCAGGTGGCTAACAGAATACCCAAAGATGGGTAACTTATCAAGCTGGGAGGGCCCTGTGCTACTTCGTCTTAGGTTGGAGAGCAGATGGACAAGTGTGTACAGAGAGAGAGAGAGAGAGAGAGAGAGAGAGAGAGAGAGAGAGAGAGAGAGAGAGAGAGCAGGTGAGCTCCTACAGCAGTGTGAGGAAATCATGAATCTACTTGTGAGGGCTGCCCCCAACACCGAAGCACACACCACTAGGCTTCTGCCTCCCAACACTGAAGAATTCAGTGCCTCCACACCAGAGAATTAACGTTCCTATGTGTGAACACTGGGGAGATGGTTCAAACCAGAGCTCTATCTAAGCCGCAGCCCCAGCCTCGCCTGTGCCTAGGCCGCCTCCTCCCTGAGGTCTGGAGATGTGGACGTGCTAAAAAAGGTTTCTCTACTTAGTGGTGGAATAGCAGTGCTTATATACCAGAACTACCTTAGAACACTGATCTCTGGGACCTCTAAGTATTCTTTCATTTGCTCTTACGTTGAGGGTTCTAAATGTTAGACTGAGACTGAGAGCTTTTTGTTGTTGTTGTTGTTTGTTTGTTTTTTGGTTTTGTTTTTCATAATAAAGTGGAAGCTGCAAGGCCCACGTGGTCATTCCTTTCTCTGGACAATTGGAAGTATACAAGGATTATCACACCTTATAACAGCACTAGCTTAATAAAGCAAGCCTGTGTTTGAAGTGTATGTCTTCACGTTCAGTTAGTATGTTGAGTTCTAGAAGCATATATGCTGACCACGTCCCTGGGCACCGAAGGTGTGAACCCCCTGAACTTCTTTCAGGGAATCGCCTCACAGAAGCCTAGCTCTCTAGTGAAGAAAGCAGGATAGTCAGGCCTGATAGCCTGCAACTCTTAGCCCTTGGGAGCCTGAGTCAGGAGGATTACCAGGAGTTTGAGGCCAGCCTGAGCTACAGTGGTCTCAAAAAAAAAAAAAAAGTGAGGAGCAAAGGAATTACTAGACAAGACATTACCAGTCATAAGAACTGGCAATGGCTTCCCCTTGGGCCTGTGGTAGAGAAGCTAGGAGACACTTTGTGGAGAAGGTAGCTTGCTATTAACCTCACCACCTTTCCAGGCCCCATGGCTCACATTGTCATCTCAGCACTTGGGAGGCTGAGGCAGGAAGACCAGGAGTTCGGGGCCGTAGAAGTTCCAAGGCATGCACTCTCATGCCTGGCTTGAATTTCTTACCTCTAAATAAGTCAAAATCTTGTTCTGGAGAGGAGACCACCTGGGAAATGTTTGCTAATGGGTACAACATTTCAGAGAAGTTCAGTGGTAGGTGCCTTTAATCCCAGCACTCAGGAGGCAGAGGCAGGTGGATCTCTGTGAGTTTGAAGCCAGCCTGGTCTAGAGAGCGAGTTCCAGGACAGCCAGGACTCTTACACAGAGAAACCCTGTCTCAAAAAAATCAAAAAAAGAAAAAAAGAAAGAAAAAAATCTGTTGTGTAACACAGTGACCATAGCTAACAGCCCTACTGGATTCTTAAGGTGCTGACAGTAGATTTTAAATGTTCTTACATAATTCTGTGAACAACAA
>CABHPH010000650.1:17701-54923 GCA_902168325.1 Peromyscus nudipes
TTCTTACTATTTCTCTTTTCCTTTGAAACAACGCAGTGGAGATCTCAGACTCGGCACCCCCAGCCCCGCTGGTAAAAGAGGTCACCAAGAGATTCTCCACCCCAGACGCTGCCCCTGCATCTACAGAACCTGCCTGGCTGGCTTTGGCCAAAAGAAAAGCAAAGGCCTGGAGCGACTGCCCGCAAATCATTAAGTAAACAGTGACTCCTCCCCAGTTCCGCGGCCAGTTGTTGGCTCTTCTCTTGCCCTTTTTATTTATTTATTTTTTATATGAGGTACAGAAACCAAGCTAGGGAAAAGAAGCATGTTTTATAGGCTCTAAAATAATGTTCAGACACTGCACTGGTGGTGGTCATTGTAAAGAGTGTGTATTTGCACAACCCTGGGTCCTGGTGCCTTGAGCTCACCCTAGTTCTCAAGAGACAGTTTTGTCTGAGGGACCACATGAAGCAAAATCTGCAAATGAGAGCTCAGGAGAGCCTGCCATGCCCATCCATGGCCTTCTCACACATATGCACACCCATGCACCATTTCAGAACATATCCTTTTGCCAATCTTTGTAAATTTTTTTTGACTCTCTACTCTTCTATCCCAAACATTTACCCTGCTGTGTTTGCCTATTTAACAGTGACATATGTTCACATGTACATAAAACATGGTGTCACTCTCCTGAAGGCAGTAACCGGAAAATGAGGAAAAGCTGGCTCCCAACTCTGTGCCTATGTCTGGTTTTCATGAATTTCTCCCCACCCTAAAACCACAACATAACAAATCCATTCATACTCATACTCCATGGTATGCCCTGTCATACCAGTACCCTTTTAAAGATGCAGGGACCATTTGGCCTAGCTGGCTCCTAAGGAACATTTGTATTTAATTTGGTGAAGAAAAGGAAATTCTGTGCCAGAGTTGTCTCTGAGAATCTCCATGTAGTACAGGGGCTCTTCAGCAGCCCAGGCATTCTGATATAATCCAAACGTAAAGAACCTTGTGGTATGACAACTCTGGTGTAATCTAGCTTTTCACACTAGGAAGAGAAGGCTTGTCCACCCAAAGATGCAAAAGTGAGACAAGAAAATAAAACCATCACCCCAAACAGCCATCTCTGTAAGATAGTTTAGGTTGCTGGCAGTCCATGCCTCTGGAATTTCCCCTTGGCCTTTAGGGAAAATGAACAAGCCAAGATGTGTAACCTATTTGTTCTAAGGACTTCCTTTATTGTACTTGAATAATTCAGAGTCGAATGTTCCAAAGCATGTAAAATTTAGAGCATTCACCTTGATACCTTTAAAAAAAAAGAAGCATCTCAGAGTTTTACGTGGCCTTGTTATCATACACATGTGCATACAAAAAAGAGACTTGGCAGTTTCAAAGCCACATGTACTTATGTTGGATTCTCTAGATTTGCTTTACATGACACTAGACATACCAGCAAATGCCTACAGACTGCTGGCACTCACTTTGTATTCCATGGTGTTGGCATAGTTTCCTTTCACAGGGGCGGCTTCTTTGCCCAGTGCAGGGGGAATTGCACCCCTTTTTTTCTCCCACGCTGACACGTTTGGTAACAGACGTCACTCCTCTTCCTCTGTGCTTACTCAATATGCAATGTGCTGTTGTTCTGTCTACGCTGCGGGATGACAGGGATGCTGTTTACCACATAGAAACCATTTTCTCTCTAGAAACAGTGGCTCAGCCTCAGAAGCAGCTGGCATGTGTGGTCAAGTGGACAGCTGTACTGTTGCAAGTTGGATTTAGTGTTAGAGATACTGGACCTTCGACTGTTAAGAATCAATGGAACTTTTTCTGTTGTCCTTACTACTGCTGTAAGCAATGGATACTCCACTGCTCGTTCCCCGCACTGGTGTTCATTTCTAAATTTTATGTGTAGACAGTTGTTAGTGCAATGATTTCCTCACTGATAAAATAACACTTTTGAATGGGACTCTTCACGCCCAAAGCCCTAGAATTATAGTGCCACAGTGATTCTTCCAAACCGACTTCTTCCATCCCTTCAGCTTTGGCCAGCACCACAGTCCTGGCAGTGAACAGGTACAGAAATAAGATGGCTAAGAAAGAATAAGGCTGGGCATGGTGGTGCACACATCTTCTACCCTAGCATTTGGGAGGTGGAGGCAGGTCGATCTCTGTGTGTTCAAGGCCGGCCTGGTCTACATAATGAGTTCCAGGCCAGCCAAGGCTACATAGTGGAGACCCTGCCTCAGAACAAGCAAATTAAAGAAAGCCTAGTAGATGCATCGATACTGACTCGATACCGTGAGCCCATACACAGTACACGAAACAGCTTAAAGTGCCCCACCACTGTCTTTAAAGGAGAGTCTACTGAGGAAAGGGCCGCCATCATTCTTGCTAACAAGTGCATCTTCTACATTTCATGTACAAGTCACCCAGACCTGCACTAAATACCAATGAAGTGTTACTCTGCTTCAGTTGTTGCACTTTTCTGAGCAACACACTATGGGGAAGTTCTGTGAAAACAAAAAGTTTGACTCTTTTTTTAAATGAATGACTGCTATATTAAATATACAAGCTTTTTTTTTTTTTAGTTTAAACACACTTCTTATGGTAAGGTTATAGATGATTAACCTCTGTTCATAGACTTATATATGGAAGTAGAGTCTTTTGTTTACTTTAAAAACGTTTCAAGTGCAATTGTTTATTATCAAACCTGATTACCATTAAATTCTCGTTTTAGCTGGTTATCTACAAATGTATGGTATGTAGCCACCGCCCCTTCTTGTGATGTTTAGTTTGCTTATTTTAAAGCAGCAACATTAGCTACAAGTGTCTTGCAATATTTTTACCAACAATAAAATTAAGTAGATACTTAATAAAAAGTTCCTTAGTGTGATTTTAATATTATTTTGAGATTTTGGTTGTATACAGTTTGAATGTAAAAAAAAAATGTCCATTATTTAAGGGAAAAGACCTTTCAATAAAATACTGACAATACCTGTGGCACTGATGAAATGTCCTTATTAAGCCGAAGTTCTGACTGATTTCAGTAGCTATCTATGAGCAGTTTCTTATTTACAGAGTTTTGGATGAACAAGAAAATTTTCAAGTTGTTTTTAATGCGACTTTATTTTTCCCGTCCTTGTTTGGTTTTCCTCTTTGCTCTTTTGGGGGCCTGCCACCCAGCTCCCAAATAAATCACACATGGAGGCTTATTCTTTCTTATCAATGCCTGGCTTTAGCTTGGCTTGTTTCTAGCCAGCTTTTCTTAATTGTAAATTATCCCATCTACCTTTTGCATCCGGGCTTTTTCCTTTTCTTACTTCTGTAATCTTACTTTCACTCTTACTCCATGGCTGGCTGGGTGGCTGTGTAGCTGTGTGGCTGGGTGGCTGGGTGGCTGGGTAGCTGTGTGGCTGGGTGGCTGGGTGGCTGGGTAGCTGGGTGGCTGGGTGGCTGTGTGGCTGTGTAGCTGGGTGGCTGGGTGGCTGGGTGGCTGTGTGGCTGTGTGGCTGTGTAGCTGGGTGGCTGGGTGGCTGGGTAGCTGGGTGGCTGGGTATCTGGGTGGCTGGGTGGCTGGGTGGCCACCCCTGAAGTTCTCCTCCTTCCTCTCTTGTTTCCTCTTCCTTTTCCCCCAGATTTCTCCTCCTCTCTTCCTTTTCCCCCAGATTTCTCCTCCTCTCTTCCTTTTCTCCCAGATTTCTCCTTCTATTTCTTCTCTCTGCCTGCCAGCCCCACCTATCCTTTCTCCTGCCTCACCACTGACTGTCCAGCTCTTTATTAGACCATCAGATGTTTTAGACAGGCACAGTAACACAGCTTCACGGAGTTTAACAGATGCAACACAAACAAAAGGAACACACCTTAGAATAATATTCCCCAACATGCCCCAATATACCCAGTGGACGAATATATGAACAAGGCCAAATGCTTTTCTCAATTCCAGACAGGAAGTAAGTGATCTGAGTCTCAGATAAAATGATCTTGCAGTCTCCTTACTGTAGGCCACAGCTCAGCAGCATCAGCCTCAGGGCATTTGCCTGCTTAAAAATACTAAAGACCAGCCGGGCGGTGGTGGCGCACGCCTTTAATCCCAGCACTCGGGAGGCAGAGGCAGGCGGATCTCTGTGAGTTCGAGGCCAGCCTGGGCTACCAAGTGAGTTCCAGGATAGGCTCCAAAGCTACACAGAGAAACCCTGTCTTGAAAAACCAAAAAAAAAAAAAAAAAAAAAAAAATACTAAAGACCTAGGTTACAGTCCAATGATAGAGTGCTTGCCTAGCAGGAACAAAGCCCTGGGTTCAAGTCCCAGCAATGCACATACATGTTCCCTCCCTCTCTCCGTTTCAAAATAAGGAACCTAAGTTGATAAATAAATCCTACCTTTAAAAACCTTTAGCTCAGTCTACAGAGATGGTTCGTTGGTTAAGAGTTCTTGCCTCAAACAGAGGACTCAGGCTCAATTCCTAGCATCTACATGGTGGCTCACTCCAGCTACAGAGGTTCCCATGTATTCTTCTCGTCTCTGGAGGGAATGCACACACATGGTACACTTACATACATTCAGGCAAAACACAAAAGATAAAAATCTTTTTTAAATTTCAGTATAACTAGTAAATGATGTATTCTGTTTACAACTCACAAAATATATTCTGATCCTTTCTTTTCCACAGAGATCTTTAAATGCCTGGAAACTCACAAAACTACCTTAATGTATTAGGGTTCTCTAAACATAACTGATTAATATATTCAGCTAAGTGGAGAGAGAGAAAAAGAAGGGTTATTTATCTACTTCTTGTGACATGTACAGCCTAATATGATGGCTCCAGAGAACCAACTGATGTCCATAAAAGAGATCCAAGACCATGAGGTTGTGGAGCCTGGGAAGTGCCACCATGTGTTGTTCACACACTAGAGACCTGTAGAACCTGTGGTACAGTTCAATTCGGATAAAGGCCAGAGGCCGCAAGACCAGGAAGCCGATGATGTAACCTGCAGGCCTGAGAAGCAAGGAGATACAATTGCTGCTGCTGAGCTCCTTCCCCAACCGGGAGCTCTGGTGCCCAGGGGCATGAAAATGCGGTGAGGCTTGCTCAGGAAGACAGTTTCCCTCTCCCCCCCCCCCCTTCTTCTATGCAGGCACTCACTGTTGACTTCAAATGCTAACTGGTTCATAAATGGCCTCACACCCACACCAGGAACTAGTGTTTTACCAGCTCTCTTTGTTCACTTTGCCCGTGACTGAATCCCACAAACTGACTATAACAAATAAAGGTTTATTTAGCTCTCAGTTCCGGAATCTGAGGAGTTCAAGGACCAGTGGCCACATCTGTTTGTACGTCCCTTACTGACAGAGACCTTCTGCAGAGTCCCAACCAAAGTGATGCTGGGTATCACACAGCAAAGCAGAGCACACTGGCCTGGTCTCTCCTCTTACAAAGTTCCAGTTCCTCAGGGTCAGCAGCATCCTCCCTGCAACACACACACACACACACACACACACACACACACACACACACACACACGGACCCATGTAATCTTAATCATCGCTCCAAGGTGCCACCCCTAAGTATCACAGTGGAGTTATGTTCCCACCTTCTTTTTTTTTTTTTTTTTTTTTTGGTTTTTTGAGACAGGGTTTCTCTGTGTAGCTTTGCGCCTTTCCTGGAGCTCACTTGGTAGCCCAGGCTGGCCTCGAACTCACAGAGATCCGCCTGCCTCTGCCTCCCGCGTGCTGGGATTAAAGGCGTGCGCCACCAACGCCCGGCCCCACCTTCTTAATTCCACACAGTGGGGGTGTTTTGATGGAGATCTTTCAAACCAGAGCAGTATCCTTTTGACCAATTTAAAAAAAAAATGTTTCTAAAACATACAATTGACCATCTGTCCTAGTTAGAATTACTATTGCTGTGATGAAACACCATGACCAAAAGCAAGTTAGGGAGGAAAGTGTTTACTTGGCTTACTTCCCCATCATAGTCCATCACTGAATCACTGAAAGAAGTCAGGACAGGAACTCAAATAGGGCAGGAACCTGGAGGCAGGAGATGATGCAGAGGCCATGGAGGGGTGCTGTGTGGTGGTATTGTGTTCCCCAAAATATTGTGCACGCTAATAAACTTTTCTGGGGTCAGAGAACAGAACAGTCACAATATTAAACATGAGGATAGGCAGTGGTAGCACACCCCTTTAATCCTAGCATTCCAGAGACAGAAATCCATCTGTTCAAGGATACAGCCAAGCATGGCGACTCACGCCTTTAATCCCAGGGAGTGGTAGTAGAAAGCAGAAAGGTATATAAGGCGTGAGGACCAGAAACTGAAGCATTTGGCTGGTTAGGCATTTGGCTGGTTAAGCTTTCAGGCTTTGGAGCACAGTTCAGCTAAGAGCCATTCGGATATGAGGACACAGAGACTTTCAGTCTGAGGAAACAAGATCAGCTGAGAAGTTGGCCAGGTGAGGTTAGCTGTGGCTTGTTCTGTCTCTCTGACCATCCAGCATTTTACCCCAATAACTGGCCCCGGGTTTGACTTTAATAATAAGAACTTTTAAGATTCATACTACAGTGCTGCTTACTGGCTTGCTCTTCATGGCTTGATCAACCTGCTAAAGAAGCCAGAAACACCAGCCCAGGGGGTGGTACCACCCACAATAGGCTAGGCCCTCCCCCACCAATCATTAATTAAGAAAATGTTCTACAGGCTTGCTTATAGCCCTATCTTATGGAGGCATTTTTCTCAGTTGAGGTTCAAGTTGACATAAAACTAGCCAGCACACCACCACACATAATTAAAAGTGCTACAAAATACACCAGGTGTGGGCTGGAGAGATGGCTCAGCGGTTAAAAGCATTGGCAGCTCTTCCAGAGGTCCCAAATTCAATTCCTAGCAACCACATGGTGGCTCACAACCATCTGTAATGAGATCTGATGCCCCCTTCTGGCCTGCAAGTATACATGCAGATAGAACATCATATATATAAAATAAATAAATCTTAAAAATTTATTAAAAGAATACAGCAGGTATTTATTTTGTCCTCTCTTCTAGAAGCTCCTGCTGCTTCCATAGGAAATAAACATGGCTGCTCTCTATTGAAGTACAGCAGACAAATTCCTTAACCAAAATAGAGTCTTTAATATAAAACCATCCACGTAGATTTACAATATTTCCATCTCACACATATATACTTATAAGGACTTATTGATTACTTTTCTCACCACACAGTAAGTCCAGACAGTAAATGTAATTATTTCTGCACCCAATAATAAGCATCGATTCCCAGACCACAGGAGAAGAGAAGACTTCCCCAGGGAGTTCATACACACTTCGAAGCCTTCCACTCTGAGACTCGAGGATCCACAGTTTCCCATCAGTAGATGCAGCTGCTATCAGAGTTTCACTGCTACCGCTCTGGTGACTGAAAGCGAAGGGTGTGGCGTACACCCTCGCTGTGGTCTCAAATTTCCACTGGAGGTGACCTTCCATGCTACAGCAGTAGAGAAAGCAATCATGGGAACCAAAAAACAGTTCTTGTTCTGATGCTGGGATACATGGTGAAGAAAAGACTGGTCCTCCAGCAGAGAAGCACCAAACCTTTAAGGGAGAAGAGAAGCAACAATCAGTCATTCGTCTAGTTGCAACACGTTAAGTCTGACAGGGTTTCTTCACACAGATGGAAGAAGTAAGATGGAGACAACAGAGAAACTCCATATACCAAAAATAATGCCGGCTTCTGGAAAGGAGCATCCTCACACTAGACTGATCCAGTGGTAAAAACCAGGACAAGACACACTACAACATGATAACATTATTACAATTAATGTTGAGCAGACTTGAGAATTACTACTGGTAAGTTCAGAGACACTGTGTTTAAAGGAAAAAAAAATCACATTATGTCTTCAATGTGTGTTATTAAAAACAATCTTGGACAGGGGGTGGAACTTGGCCTTGGTTCCAAATCCAGCTCTAGAAAAAAGGAAAAAGGGGAAAAAGTCTAACTCAAGTTTTCCAAGCAAAGTGAGGAGGAGCTGGACTGAAAAGAGTTTAAGTGTAAATATTTAGAGCTTTAAGCAAAAATCTGTGCATTGCCTGGCGGCACACACCTTTAATCACAGCACTCAAGAGGCCGAGACAGGCGGATCTCAGTTCTAGGACAGCCTGGTCTACACAGTGAGCTCCAGGACAGCAGGTGAGACCCTATAGCAAAAGAAAATTTTTAAATTTTATATATATATATTGTGGTGTGTGTGTATACACACGTACATATATATGGTAGACAGTGAATGAGGAGGACATATCAACCTCAGACCTACACACCTAAACAGAGAGAGAGAGAGAGAGACAGAGAGAGAGAGGGAGAGGGAAGGAGGGAAAGATCCATCAAACAAGGGCTGGGAATGTACTCCATAACACATCAACAGTCGCTGATCCCTGGGTTCAATCTCCAGCTGGGTGGGCTGGCTACACACAGAGCTGACTAGATCATCCCACCTGCTCTCCCGCGTGAGTGAAGCAGAACAGACTTCCGTCCACACAGCCGATGCAAACATACTGCTGGCAACACCGAGCGGAGGAGAAGAGTGGCTTTCCACAGGAATGCTTCCAAACCACGCTCCCGGCAGCCTGTTGTGGCCAAAGCGATGACAGCATCACAAGTCATTTCACTAATCAAGTACCTTTACCATCTTAAAGTCACATTCATTCATTCATTCATTCATTCATTCATTCATTCACTCACTATGTGCGTGCGTGCGTGCGTGCGTGCGTGCGTGCGTGTGTGTGTGTGTGTGTGTGTGTGTGTGTACATATAGAGGTTGCAGGACAACTTGTGTGAATTGATTCTCTCCTATGCTGTGGGAAGGAGCTTGAACTCACATTGTCGGCCTTGGCAGCAAGTGCCTTTCCCTGCAGAGCCGTTTTACAACAAACTAGAAGTCTTCAGGGCTAGAGATGAGCAGCAGTGGTGATCCATGGATGAGGCTGGCACATGCACACACAGTCAGAAAACCAGTGCTGCTTAGGGGAGCGAGGGCCAGATGACAGTCAGCCCAGACATAAAACAGCAAAACTAACAAAGATCTAGCTTTACGTTTTGTTGTCCTAGGTTTTTCAAGACAAGGTTTCTCTGTGTAGCCCCAGCTGTCCTGGAATTTGCTCTATAGACCAGGCTGGCCTCAAACTCAAGAGATCCACCTGCCTCTGCCTCTCAGATGCTGGGATTAAAGGTGTGTGCCACTACCACCCAGCTAAGATCTAGCTTTAGAAAGGAAAATTAGAGCGACACGGAGAGGTGGCTCTGAGGTCAGGCGCCCGCCCGCGGCGGCCGAGGTGGCGAGTTCGATTCCCGCGACTGCCAATCATCCGAATGAATGTCATTCATTGGGGGGGGGAAGAAAGGAAAATTAGGAAAAAATTAACAAGATTTATCCTTACAATGGACAAGAAGCATTTTTGTTGTTGTTTGTTTTGTTTTTGTTTTACTTAGTTTTGTTGTTTGTTTTTGTTTTTGTTTTTGTTTTTGTTTTCAGAAAGGGTCTCATTATGTAGTCCAGGCTATCCTGGAACACTATGTAGACCAGGCTAGCCTGAACTCTCAGTGATCCACCTGCCTTTGCTCCCATGTGCTGGGATTAAAGGTGTTCACCACTATGAGAGACAGACAAGTTCTTAATATGACTGAGAAAATCCTGTCTAAAGAGTTTAGAAACAGCTGGGCGGTGGTGGCACACGCCTTTAATCCTAGCAATCAGGAGGCAAAGTCAGGCAGATCTCTGTGAGTTCAAGGCCAGGCTGGTCTGCAGAGCGAGATCCAGGACAGGCACCAAAATTACACGCAAAAACCTTGTCTCGAAAAACCAAAAAAAAAAAAGTTTCGAAACAGTCTGGAGAGAGGGCTCAGTGATGAAGGGCACACGATCTCACAGATGACCCGGGTTTGATCCCAGTACCCACACCGCAGCTAGAACCACCTGCGATTCTAGTTCCAGGGGATTCCATGCCCTCTTCTGACCTTGTCAGGCACCGGACACATGTGTCACACATACAAACAGACACACATACAGATAAAATGCTTATGTACATAAGAATAAATCTTTTTAAAGGTTAAAAATAGTTGAAGAAACAAATACAATAAAAACATGAACCCATGTTTCCTTGTTTTTCCAAATAATTTCAATCATTTTAAGTGAATTCTAGCTCACTAATATGGGGATTATATTTAACTGAGAAGTACTCGAGCTTTCAAACATCAAAATGGAAACTAAAGGTAGGTAATAAGTTAACCCGGTACTGCATGCCTACAGGATGTACAGCCAGGAGGAGTCCCCGCAGCGTAGCACAGTACAGATGGTGTGGACTCAGGCTCAAACACGGCGAAGAGAAGAGCGCTCCTCCGCATTTTAGTTTCCAGACACACTTCTTTTCCTGCAAATAAGAATCTGAATTAATTGGGTGGCGCTTGTTAACAAATCCATATACAATGTAGCTACGTTTTGGTTAACCTCAACTTTATGTGCTGTTTTGGTCCTTCTGGAGGGCTGGGACTGAACCCGGAGCCTTGCACATGCTGCACCACAGAGCAGCTGTGGGCTCCAGAAGAACGCAGGTTCTTCTCTTCTCCCTGCCCTCCCTATTCTCTCAGGATCCTCGGAGTTCAGGCATGCACCAAGCCAGGTAAGTTAGTACCGAGGCAGCAAAGGACATCACTGACACTGATAACTGATAACGTATTTGCATCTTCCCTTTTGGTCAACTGGTGTGCATGCATGAGTGTGTGTGTCTGAGTGTGCGCACACACATGTGCGTGTGTGCATATACTCATTCTGAATACACAACTTGGTATGTTTCTTTCACAGCTTTTATAAAATGACTTAAAAATAGTTTTAATACATTATATTTAAAATAAAATTATCTCTCTTCCTGATCTAAAAACTCTTAGACATCAATTACTCAACTTAAAAACAACTTGATGCACATATCTGTCTATGTTTCTGATTATTTTGCCAGGGTGGAATCATAGAAAACAATTTCTTTGGTCAAAGGTTATAAGATTTACAATCACACTACTTCTTTACTACATTTACTTACTGTTTGTGTACACATGTGTGTCTGTGGATCATACAACACCTATTTTTTTTTAGGCATGTAGCCAAGGATGATCTTGCATTACTAAGCCTCTTGAGTGCTGGGATTACACATATACCAGCCAGCCAGTTTGTATGGTTCGAGACATCGAGCTCAAGGCTTTGCGCATGCGGGGTAAGCGCTATACCAACTAAGCTGTGTCCCCAGCCCTTAAACCGTCTTCCTTTGGCCTTCCCATCACACGAGCTGCTCCCTCTCTCACGGACGCTGACTGTCAATCACTGCAGTACTATAACTTATGTGTTTCTGTAGCTCAGTGTCTCATTTCATTGCTCTGAAGACTAAAGGCCTGAAACATTTCTGTCTTTAGCAGCTTCTTCCTGTGTTTATGCCCCTTGTTTTTGTTTCCCGAGTTTTTCTAACTAACTTATATTTACTCGTTTTTCTACTTATACCAATTAGTAAGTTTTGATTCACTGTTATTTCAAAAAACCACCACAGCCTATTTCTTGTAGCTTTTATATAAATTTGATATTTTCACATAATGGGATCTTAAAATAGCTTACTGATATCTTTGTTTTTTTTTTTTTCTATTATGATCATTCCGAATTCTTCATATTACAGAAATGAATTGAAAGGAAGCTGAACATGTATAAAGATGTTTAAATTTGACTAATCACGTCTTTCCGGACCAAACGTTACACTCGGGCTACAGTTAACAGCTGCCCCCACTGAAGCACACTTCACAGTTGCTTGCATTTCGGTGTTTATGGTGTGACACTGATGAGATCAGTTCTTACATAAATGTCTAGAGCATAGGCATGCTGGTCATGAGAGCCGATATAAACGAGTCCTGTGGTCGGGTCCAGGGCCGGCGAGCTTTTGACAGCATCTTCAGTAGGAAATGCCCAGTATTCTTCTCCACTATTACTCTTTAGAACATAAACTAATCCATTATAACAGCCTACAGAGAAACAGAACATAAAAGATGAGGTAGAGATACATAGAGTAGTTTAAAGGTTGACAATTTCTATTTACACGCTTCTTATATATTTATGTTCACTCATCTGATGTAGCTTTCAGCAAACATAAAGCAGACGCTGAACAGCAGTCCCTCGTGTAAAATCCTGACTTAGTGCTGGTGTGGTGGCGCATGTCTTTAACCCAGCCCTAGACCTCAGCCTGCTGAGTGCTGGAGACACTGATGAACACTTCTGCATCCTACAGTCCCTTGGTTTTTTTAATAGTATCATGGACCAGCAAGACAGTCAGTAAAAGCACCTGCCACCAAGCCTGACATCCTGACTTTGACCCCCAGACCAACATGGGGGAAAGAGACCCAACAAGTTGTCTCTGACCTCACGAGTGCATGTACACACCCACACTGACAGACCTGGATTCAAATCCATCCTGGCTGTGGTTGTATAAATTACCCAGTGTCACAGAGCCTCAGGTTACTCTCCTATGCGGACAGTTATTGTGACAATTCATACAAGGAGAATAGATGCTCAGAGCTGTTTGAGAAAAGCTAACGCTAATAAAAACTAATGTCCATTGGGTATTTTCTAAGTATCAAGGCTTTTTCTTTTGAGACAGGGCCTTTAGCCCAGGCTAGCCTCAGGTATCCTATTAGGGGAAGAAGACCTTCTGATCCTTCGGCCTCCACCTCCTGAGTGCTGAGATTACAGGTGTGTATCATCACACCACCTGGTTTATACAGTGCTGGGGACTGAACCCAGGGCCCTGAGCATGCTGGGCAAACAGTCTACCATCGGAGCCACATCCCCAACCTACTTTTCCAAATATTTTAGCATAATTATATCCACACTTATGGATGACATGGAAGCAGATTAACTAAAGGGGCAAAATTTCAAAGTTACCATGTGGCAGCATCAGGATTTAAATCTACGAGCCAGCATTCTTAGTAACTCCATTGAACTTCTTTTCCCAAGTGGCAGCCATGGATGAGAGGGTAGTTTGGGGATCTCAGACCTTGATGTAGGAATTGTAAAACCTGCAAGCAGGCACACACTATCATAATATGAAGCAGACGGAATCTGGGGACAGCCATTTAGGATGGCTTCCTTCCTACACTTTACAAGGTTCTGCCCATGGCCAGGTCACTGCTCTTGAAAGTAAATTTCCAAGACACTTTCTGCATTGCCATCACTCACTAAGAGCTTCATCTGGGCCTTGCAGTGTACTAATGGACGTTTAGGCTTGGTTACTCCTGCCCAGAACTCTTTGATAGCTGTCATGGGTTTAAAATACACCCACACACTCTTAGACGTTCTTCCGGAAATGGAGACTAACTCTCCCCAAGCGTGGCCTGGACCTAGTGATTCACGTTTAATGAAGACAATGAAGCGAAAGTGGTCACCTCCAGTTTTAGAGACTGGGTCTTTAAAAGGCACCCTGTGGCTCCGACAGCTTTCTCTTTGGGATCACCCACTCTGAAGGAAGTCAGACGCCATGTCACGCAAACCTTCACACAGCTAGAGAGGCTTGTGCGGCAGACCTGAATCTTCTCAGCAAAAGGAACTGAGAGCAGAGTCCCTGTGTTAACAGTGCTGAATGTGAGCCATCCTGGAAGCCGATCTCTCAGTCCGCATAACGCCTTTGCTGCCTATAGCATGAGATCTCGATCATCAGCTGAGTGCCTCCACAATTCCTGACCCAGGGACGCTGCTGTGGCTCAGCACGTTTCAACGTCATGTGTGCTACAGCATCAGGTTCTATTACTGTTTCCATTTTCTCCATGAGAAAAGTGAGACTGTGAGTCCAACCACCTGCCAAAGTCACAGAGTATGGCAATACAGAGCTAACTTTATATCCGGGGTCTCAGATTCCAAACGCACGCACGCACGCACGCTTGTGCGTGTTTGTGTGTTTGTGTGTGTGTGTGTGTGTGTGTGTGTGTGCATGTGTGTTTTCAATCGAACTCTACAAACCTTAAGACTCAGAGACTTACCAACTACAATAAAGTTTCCACACTTAGACACGCATGCGGAGGATTCAATTCGATCTCCCAAGAGCTGTTCCCATCTCATCTTCCCAGAGTAAAGGTCAACCGCTTTCACTCTGTGGGAGTGGGAGCCGATGAACACGGTTGTGGATGACTGATCGAGAGCTGCTGCTATCACGAGCAGAGGGGAGGCATCTACACATTTGCCTGTGTCTGACCTCCACCTCTCTCGCAACACCACGGTCTCAGCCCCTACCGCAGGGTTCCCCTCCTCAGAAACCGGCGGTTTTTTCCAGTTTTCATCAGGAGCTGGAGGACTTAAGCCTTTCAGTATCTGAATGTCAGTCTGTGGAACGGAGTCCAGAGGACGGACTGAAGGGCAGTGTCCTGACTTAGTGAGGAGCTTCCGAGGGCCCAGAGCCAAGACCTGGCTCCCTCTGCTCAGAGCAATCAAAGCGTTTGTCTCACTGTTGTGGGTGGAGGGCGAGGCAGAGTCCAGATGTGCAGCTTTCCCGTAGGCCTCCTCTGGATCCGCGTCACTGAGTTTCCTTTTCGCGGTATAAGCCTTGTTGACTTTCAGGTCCTCGTGTGTAAACAGGGTCTGGATGATGTGGTTGTAAATCTTTAAGATAGGACTGCTGAGAATAAGCTCCAGGAGCCCAGGTATGGATGTGCCAGTGAGCTTTTCAATCTCATTGAGGAGCCACTCGGACTTCAGGGAATCTCCACCACTATCTAAGAAGAGCGAGTTGTCGGGAACCTGCACAGGATCCTCGGGATCCTCAGGGAGATTCAGAATAGACTACAGACGAGAGAAGGGAGAGACATGGTAAGAGGCCCAAACCAAAGGGCTTCACAGGTAACAAGTGACAGAAAGCTGACAGCACCTACAGCACAGATGGCATCATAAAAAAATGCTAACAATTAAGATAAATTAAAAATTATTTTCTCTGTACTAATAATCATCACTAACTACCAGCTCCGTCACAGATTATTCATTATAATGTCTAACTACAATTCCTTTTAGAGCATAAAATAAGGAATAAGGTTACAGAAACATCTGCTTTACCACCTAGCCCTCAAGGTCTCCACAGCTGATATTCCCTACATGACAGTAACACTGATCCATTTCATAGAACTCAAACTGCCTCCCAAGTGGATCCCTAACAATTTAGCCCTCAGTGTTTAAGACTAACCAAATGCATTGATCTCACAGAACCATTCAGAAAAACCTTTTTTGTTGTTGTTGTTTTTTGAGACAGGGTTTCTCTGTGTAGCCCTGGCTGTCCTGGAACTCACTTTGTAGACCAGGCTGACCTTGAACTCACAGAGATCCACTCGCCTCTGCCTCCCGAGTGCTGCGATTAAAGGCTTGGGACACCAACCAGGCTGAAAACTCTACATCTGATCTAGGAATTTTGCTTTCCTATTGAGACACATTTAAAACTGCCTTGAGCAGAAACACACAACCACTGCAAGCTTCTCGGGACTGATGGCGGAAACCCAGATCCAGTGGCTAGCCCACTGGGTGGGCGTGGTTATAGCACGGCAAGAGCGTAGGCGATGCCCTGCCTCTGCTAGGGAAAGTCACGTCAGTAGGCAGGCAGACACTGGCACCTTTTAAATGAACTCACTTTCAGTGATCTTCTGTGTGAGACATTGAATGAAATGCTCTAACTTTTATTATGTACAAACTGGATGAAGGAAGGTATGCTACCTGGCACCTGGTCAGCAGCAACATTCTTAAAATATTTTTACTGGCTTACTAGGGATACTACAATTCCCTATAATGAATGAATTACAGGAATAAATTTGTATTTAAGAAGTTGTACCTTCCATAAATACTGTAATTTTTCCCAAAGTTCCTCTCTTCCATGGATCTTATTCCTAGGCTGTGAGTTTATGTAGTGTAAATACATCTCGTTTAATGCAGAAACATCAATTTTACCTTAATATGAAGAGAAATAACAAACATTAAAATAACATGTAAACTTTAACCATGCAGCTGGGGGTGTGGCTGAGTAGTGGAGCATGTGTTCACACATACCAGGTCCTAGGCTTGACCCCACCCCATAACATAAGCAAATAAATTAATTTTGCCCCAGAGCCACTGTGTGTGTATTAGTCACACACACACTTCACTGTAAAGCTTAGCGATCACATAGAACAGACAATCAATCCTGAAGGCCGACACCACAGACTATAGTGAATATCACCCGAGAGGGAAGAAGATGCTTTTTACTGATGTTCAGGAGCTCAAGACGTGGTACCGACGGGAGGTACAAAGCACTGACTACAAGTGAGATGCACGGAGTGAAAATGGATTCCATTACCTTGTACGCTAACTAGATGCATCTAAAATTCTTAACAAATACGATGAGTAACAGAGCAACTACTATATTTTGAAGTATGTGTTAAATTAAAATGTCATGGGTGAGGAACTACCAATAGTGTATATACATGCATATACATATATAAAACATACTTTAAAAAATAATGTGTGTGTGTGTGTGTGTGTGTGTGTGTGTGTTCTGTGTCAGTCAGTACAACTTTTGGGACTTGACTCTCTCCTTCTATCATAACATCAAGTTATCAGACCACTAGGCACGTGCAGCATCCATTTTTAACCATGAGCCATCTCTCCAGCCTCATACTTTTTTTTTAAAGCACAGTCTTATTATATAGCTCAAGTTGGTGTAAAGCTTAGTAATCCTCCTGCCTCAGCTTCCCCAGTGCTGGGATTACAGGTATGTGGCACTGTGTCTGACTTTTAAGAGTATATGTTTTGCTGCCTAGGCTACATAGTGAAACCAAGGCTACCCTGAAATACATATCAAGACTCTGTTGCCCAAAAGGTATATAAATTGAAGCTAAGTAGTACTAGGCAGAAGCTAAGTACTACTAGGCTCTACCACTGTGATGACTCATTTTGTGTCAACGTGAGTGAGTCATAGGTTGGCCCACTGTTCAAAATTGATTCAAAACTCTTTCTGGGTGCATCTATAATGACATTTCAGGATAAGATTAGCATATGAATCAATGGCCCCAGTGAAGAAGACTGTCTTCCCAAACTAGCTGGTTATCAGCCCAGCCCTGGAGGCCTGCACAGACAACAAGCAGAAAGGGATGAACCTCCTCACTGTGTGTGCTGGGAGATGCCCACAGTGTCTAAGCCATGGCTCCCGATTCTCAGGCCTCAAACTGAGAACTACAGCCCCAGCTCTCTTAGGACCCCTCCAGCTCGAAGTCATAGGATGCGACCTTTCAGCCTCTGGAGCCACGTCAGTCAGTTCCCTCTAATATTTTTATATATCTATCTAAACATCAGTTCTGTTTCTCTGGTGACCCCTGAGAAATACAACCACTGACCTTCATGGCCAGCCTGACTGGGTTCAGAGTCACTCCCCTAGGTGTGTCTGTGAGGATACTCTGGGGATGAACAAAGCAGGGGGGACCATCCCTGAACATGGGCGGGGGGCACAGAGAATAAAGGAAAGGAGACAGCCAGTCAGAGCCTGTCTTCATTCTCTCTGCTGGCCCACCATCACATGATCTGAGCTGCTCACTGCACCTTCCATCCATGGCAGACAGACATCAACCCAAATCTTTCCTTCTTTAAGCCTTTTCCTTAAGTCAGGTACTGTCAGGGGATGCACAAGTAATTAATACTCAGCACAATGGTCTCCAGGGAATTGCCTACCTGCAAATCGGAATACCATCAGCCCATAGGAGTTTTTCAACAGGAGTGAGTTAGCTACACAAAGCAATTAACAGAGGGTCGACCACAGTTAATGCTAGTATAACTTAGTATAGCACTTATGTAGCCGTTAAACTAATCTGAGTACCATTAGCGTTCTCCAGCACTGAACACATCTGCGCTAAGTCACTTTACCGTGACATGTAAATGGTAGAGTATCAATCAACACTATGTCATCAGGGAGGGCGTGAGTTGGAAGCTGTTTCTGCAATTCTTTAAAGATGCAATCCTTTACTAAATCAACTTTGGATGCGATGAAGAGAATCAGCTTTTCCTGATTATACCACATGACCGCACAGGATTCCACCTGGTTAAGTTCCTCAGCCACCTGTAAGAGAGATTATCCTCCTTTACTAATGGGGACATCTAGGAATGGGCTCCTGAATGCTCAGATTTGTTATGCCTAAAATCAGTACAGCTGAATTAACTTCTAGAAGATACCTGAGATTTTTAAAAATTGCTTGCTATTGGTTCTATTACTAACAGAGAGTTACCATTTAAAAAAAAATACATTCCAAAGCAAATAAATGAATGTATTTTCATAGGACTCAAAATCTATTTTGTTACTTCCTTTTTGTTTATTTTCATGTATGTATGCCTGTGTGTTTTGAGCACCATGTGAATACAGGTGCCGGAGGAGGCCAGAGGATGTTGGAGCCCCTGTAACTGGAGTTACAGAAAAAGGTTGTGAGCTGTCTGATGTGGGTGCCAGAAAGCAACCTGGGTCCTCTGCAAGAGCTGAGGCATCTCTAACCACTGAGCCATCTCTACATTCCCGTATTGATTTTAAAACTGGCCATCTCGGCGGAGCGGTGATGTGGCGTGTCTTTAATTCCAGCATTCGGGAGGCAGTGGCAGGTGGATCTCTGTGAGTTCAAAGCCAGTTTGGTCTACAGAGCAAGTTCCAAGATAGCAAGGACTACACAGAGAAGCCCTGTCTAGGAAAACCAAAAAACTAAAAAGTAAAAAGAAATTTTAAAAATGGCCATCTCAAGGAAGGCTTGGGGAGTCACACCTGTAATCCTAACACTAAGAAGCCTGAGGCAGGAGACTTGGAATTTCAGAATAACCTGGGCTACATAAAGACACTCTGCCTCAAAATAAAACAAACAAAATACCTTCCTGATAGGAATAAAAAATACATTGAATTACCCATGCCTTTTATTGCATTTTTTTTTAAAGTTTTTTTTTTCGATACAGAGTTTCTTTGTATAGTCCTGGCTGTCCTGGAACTCACTTTGTTGACCAGGCTGGCCTCGAACTCAGAGATCCACCTGCCTCTGCCTCCTGAGTGTTGGGATTAATTAAAGGTGTGCACCACTGCCATCTGGCACTGAATTTTTTTTTTTTTTTTTTTAAGATAGATCCTGCTATATAACTCAGGCTGGCCTTGAGCTCATAATCCTCAGCCTCAGCCTCCAGAGCAATGTTTATAGGCGTGCATCACCACACCCGGCTCCAAATCTTTTATTGTAATTAATTATGAGTATAACGATGTGGGCTTTAGACGACACCGACAGAGAATCTAGCATGGAACTCTGGTGGCAGCCGCCTCTACTACCCACCACACTAGTAGATAGTTAATACTTTAGCAGCCCTACCTGCTGTACAAGCTCAGTGTTAAGACGTTTGCCATGTCGCTTGATCTGGCTGTCCTTTCTTCCCAAGAAAAACATCTCTCCGTCTTTCACAGTCACCAAGTCTCCTGTGGCTCGCATGGTGCCAAGAGGCACTGTCACTTCATCGTCGAGGAAACAGACTCTGTTCTCCCCACCTTTCAAAGACACAGACTCCAGGGTCAGAATCCACAGAAAAACCGACTTAACAATATCCAGATCAAAGTGCCTCTAAAACTCAGGAACTAAGACTCAGACCTTGACTATCCTAAAATGAGGAGACTTTAAATGCTATTTTAAATGCTACCTACGCTACCTGGTAAAACTGGGCACAGTAACTTCAGGAAGTTAGTGAAAGGATAAAACTAAACTTATTTCTAAAAATACGTATGATTTAAAAAATATCCTTAGAATACCGCTAGAGGGCTGGAGAGATGGCTCAGCGGTTAAGAGCACTGGCTGTTCTTCCAGAGGTCCTGAGTTCAATTCCCAGCAACCACATGGTGGCTCACAACCCTCTGTAATGAGATCTGCTGCCCTCTTCTGGCCTGCAAGCATTCATGTAGGCAGAACACTGTCTACATAATAAATAAATCTTAAAAAAAAAAAAAAAGAAACTATTTAAAAAAAAAAAAAAAAGAATACCGCTAGATATAGTTTTGTCAAATGCTAACATTTCAAGTTATGTTTCTAAATTATTAAGAACTACATGTGAAATAATTTGGGGAAACACTAAATATCTCATGATTATGAAGAGATTAAAATTTATCACTGAAAAGTTCATTCTACATTAAAAAAATCATGAAAGGAATAAAAGAAACATCTGATTTTTCTTTCTGAAAAATCAACCAAGAAATATAAACCAACCTAAAAATACTTGGCCAGTGCCTTCGTGAACTGGGGAACCGTTTGCGTCCCTGACCTCAACCACCGTTCCAAGTAGCGGAGACCCTAGCTGCACAGGAGAGTCACGTCTGCAAAAAACACAGCCCAGAGCAGCTTTAAAATTCACATTTGAGCGGACTTCCCAGTGTATCCAAAGCACAGTACAGTAAATAAAGACAAAACAGTTTAGGGTACAATTCAAAGACCACCTGAGGAGAGGGTTTGGTGGAAACAGTATAGTGTCTTACCGATTCAGTCACAAAAGGGTCTGGTAGGATCTCACCACCAGTTATAGGAAAGATTTTGGATTCTTAACTTGAAACAGTGTTTTAAAAATTATCACTACAGTGCCCAACAAACCCTGTGGACAGGTAGGGCCAGGAATGCAGCTCCCCAGCAGAGGGCGTGCTCAGCATGCAAGGCCCATCACCCTCAACAGCCATCCCAAGCAAAACTCACAAACCCCAGTATTGATGCTAAGATCTCTGGATAAGACTCCTCCCCTCTACTGAGTGTAACTAAAGCTCTTACTTCACAGGAGAATTAAGAATGTCCTCTGGGATCCTGTAAAAAGTCGCCCAGCTGGATACCTCTGTGATACCATAAATGTTAAATATCCGGGTTTTATTGCCTTTGCCTCGCCATCTTTTGAGAGCAGTCAGTGAGGGGAAGGCTTCCCCTCCGAGGGCTAGCACTCTCAGAGAAGTGTGTGCTGACAGGACGGTGGACTTGATGAGCTCACATCCAAATCTCCTCAGCAATGTCGGCGTTGCCTGGAAACACATTAAAGTCACTTAGTTTTCTCCTTCCTTATGTAAATACTAGAAGAGTTAATTCAGATTTTGTATTTGGAGCCCATGTGGACATTAAGGCTGTGTTATTATTTCTGTGTATGTTTGTATGTGTGTGCCTAGAGAAGCCAGAAGAGGGCATCGGATGCCTTAGAGCCGGACTTATAGGCCGTTTTCAACCACTAGACATAGGTTCTGGAAACTGAACTCTGGGCCAAGGAATACTCCTAACCACTGGGGCATCTCTCTAACCCTGAGGTTATAATTTGCAGTTGGCAAGCCTGATTTATAAGACCCTAAATAAATATTTCGCATTCCATCCATGTTATTGTATTTATAAACAGTTTATTTCTTTTTTATTACCAAGTGGTACTCCATTGTATAAATTAGGGCTTTTATTTTTTATTTTTTCCATTTCCATATAAAATCTAGGATCAACTTGTGAATTTCTACAGAACATTTACTGGGATTTTGGTAGAAAAGTACATTTAACCTAATTTACAGGCTGACTTAGTAAGAGCTGCCCTTGTTGACAACATTTAAACTTCTCCCTCAGTGTGAAATGCCTGTTTACATAGGTAGGTCTTTAATTTCCATCAATAATCTTAAAGAGTTTTCAGTGTATGAGTCTTGCTATTCTTCAAACTTATTCCTATTTTATTATTTTTGATGTTATTGAAAGAAATATTTTCTTAATTTTGCTTTAGGCATTTCCTTAATAGAAACACACATATCTAGAAATACATGACTATATACACATACTTATACATTCAAGTACAGCTGGCTTTTATATCAAGAGGATATCTTCCAGTCTGGCTAAATGCATAACAGTTCTAATGTCTTCTTCTCCCAGTTCTCCAGATACATGATCATGTTGTCCGCATATGAAATTTCTCCTCCACCTTCTCCTTTTCCTTCTCTCCCTCTCCTTCCTTCTACTCTTCTTCCCCCTTCCCTTTGTCCTTATTGTACTGGGGAGACATACCAGCATAATGCTAAAAAAGGAAGAGGGAGACAGGAAGGGAGGGAGAAAGACAGGCGGCGGTGGCGCACGCCTTTGATCTCAGCACTCAGGAAGCAGAGACAGGCGGATCTCTGGGAGTTCGAGGACAGCCTGGTCTACAGAGCGAGATCCAGGACAAGTTCCAAAGCTACACAGAGAAACTCTGTCTTGAAAAACCAAAAAAAGAAAAAAGAAAGCCAGCCAACCAACCAGGCATTGGTGGTACATGCCTTTAATCCCAGTACTTGGGAGGCAGAGGCAGATGGATCTCTGTGAGTTCGAGGCCAGCCTGGTCTACAGAGCAAGTTCCAGGACAGCCAGAGCTGTTACACACAGAAACCCTGTCTTGAAAAACAAAGCGAAACACAGAATGATTTTATCTACATGAGTGTTTTACTTCTGTGTATATGTGGGTACCTGAGGATGTAAAGGGCACCAAATCCCCTAGAACCCGGGATCTGAAGTGATGGATGCTCGTGAGCCACCATGTGGTGACAGGAACCAAACTGAAGTCCCTGGAAGAGCAACAAGGCCTTTTATCCTCTGAACTGTCGCCTCCACCTCTTTTAACCACTTACAGTGCAGCATCTTACAGCTTGTGTGCTATACACTCTTTTATTTTACAACTTTTCTGAGTGTTTCATCTCTATGCATATGTGTGCACACATGTACACCTGGTGTCCTCAAAGGTCAGAGGATGGTGTCAGAGCCTCTAGAACTGGAGTTAGAGACAATTATGAGCTACCATGTGGTGTGATAGCGTGCACAAAATCTATGTAAGTCCAAGCCAGAACAAGTCCCAGCATGGAGAGGAGAGTTGGGCACAATGTCCCATCCCTAGCCAAGGAGCTATTGGCAACTGTCAGCTGCTGAGAGAGGGTCATTTTTCTCTTAAGAGTGTAGCCTTGGTAAGTTGACCATGTGTCAGAGAAAGGCCACACATCCAAGAATATTTGGGCTCCAGAAATTAGCCTTTGTGGTGGTTTGAATGAAAAATGGCCCCCTTAGGCTCATAGGGAGTGGTACTATTAGGGGGTGTGGCCTTGCTGGAGGAAGTGTGTCACTGGGAGTGGGCTTTGAGGTCTCAGATGCTCAAGAAAGGCTCAGTTTCTCACTCTCTTCCTGCTGCCTGCTGATCCAGATGTAGAACCTCTTCTACCTGGATCTACACTGTACCTATTTTACACTCAACAGAAAGTTGGCCAGTTTCTTGTAATAATCCAGCACCATGTCTGCCTGAGTACCACCATACTTCCTGCCATGACAATAATGGACTAAACCTCTGAATTGTAAGCCAGCCCCAATTAAATGTTTCCTTATAAGAGTTGCCATGGTCATGGTGTCTCTTCACAGCAATAGAAACCCTATCTAAGACAACTTTGATGAGGAAAAAAAAAAACCCACAAATTGGGTAGGTAGGGGAGGAGGAGGAGATCTGTGAAGACTTAGGGAGGGAGGGTGAATATGATCAAACATGTAGGAAATTCTCAAAGAATAAAAACAGTTGTTAATTGTGGGAAAGGTGTGGTATGTGGTGTATATACACAGGAGCATGAGTGTACACATGCAGAGGCTAGAACAGGATATCCGGTGTCTTCCTCTACCACATTCCATCATATTTTTTTGAACCTGAAGCTGACCATTCCAGCTAGGCAAGCTGATTAGTGAGCTTCCAGGATCCACCTGCCTCAGCCCCAACCAACACTGAGATTCAGGCATATGTGGCATGCCTGGATTTTACATGGGTACTGGGGACATGAACTCACATCCTCTCATGCTTTCATAAAAAGTGCTCTTATATACTAAGACACCTCTCCAGTTCCATACTCTGTTTTTTTTGGGGGGTGGGGGTGGGGGGCGGTATCTGTTTGTTTGTTTGGTTGGTTGGTTGTCTGAGACAGGGTTTCTCTGTGTAGTCCTGGCTATCTTGGAATTCCCTCTATAGACCAGACTGGTCTTGAACTCACTATGTAGCAGAGGCTGGTCTTGAGCTCCTCATAGGAAGCCTCCACCTCCCAAGTATTGAGATTACAGGCAGATGCTCACACACCTGGTTCTTAACTCATCTGTAATAGGGTATTTAATATACTAGCTTTTGGTAGGAATACAAAATGCTTAAATGTTATGAGAGAAGATACCCCAACAGCACACTCATAGTCAAAGTCAAGTTCCGCCAGTGGACAACAGGCAAATGAATGCACAGTAAATAATTCTCTAGGCATGCTTAACTGATTTCCCTTTTATTTTAAGATAAACATGTGCCATCACAAGGTGGTAGCCTTTGATGAGCTAACTACACATCCTTAATCCAGTGGGAAGAACTACAGAACTATAAAGGATCCTCTACCACATGTAACCTTAGAAGACTGCAGAAGAAAACATTTCTGCTGCTCCTGAAGCATACCTGTAAAACAGTCACTCTGTGGTGGGAAAAGAGAGCATCGGCTAATTTTGATGGGAGCACTTTGACAGAAGTCGGCACGATAAGCAGACAGGCCCCACTGAACAGAGAAACAAATATTTCCACAACAGATGGATCGAAGGTCAGAGGTGAAGCCAGAAACAAGACATCTTCGTGGGTGATGTCAAAAAGTACCCTAAAGACAAACAGAGCATCGCTGTCATCAGGACCGCCTACGTACGCACACACCCTCAAGAAGCGTTAAGTAGGGACTGGAGAGATGGCTCAGTGGTTAAAAGCACTTCCTGCTCTTTCAAAGGACCCAGGTTGGGTTCCCAGCACTCACATGGTAGTTCACCACCATCTGAAACTCTTGTTCCAGGGAATTCATGGCTTCTTCTGACTTCCATGAATACCACGTATACACATGGCACACTGACATTCATTCGAGAAAAACACATGAAATAAAAATAGATAAATCTAAAAGAAGAGGAGGAGGAGGAGGAGGAGGAAATCAGCATCAGTGCCATCATCAAGGAGAACACGTTTTTCTGGATGCCTCAGACTTCATTCTTCCAAGTAACCAAAATGGCACTATTGCTGCTGGAAACCCTCTTTACAGAAGGCAGGACTGAAGCCTTTCAGCAGAGTGCAGTAGTGCATGCCTATAACCCCAGCACTCGGGAGGCAGAGGAAGGGGTGCATCTCTGTGAGCTTGAGGCCAGCCTGGTCTACATAGTCAGTTCCAGGGCAGCCAGAGCTACACAGCAAGACCCTGTCTCAACAATTTTTTAAATAAATAAAAATAGATAGAAGACAGCCCTTTAAATAATACCATTTCCCCCGCTTCTACCAGATAAGCTTTATCATCTGTGACTATTTTCTCATTTGTTAATGTAGACAGTGAACTACAACCTCCAGAATTCTCTTTCTACTATGCTTTAATTTTGTCTTTGTTTTTATTTTTGTTGTTTGTTTTTCTTTTGTTTGTTAGAGACACTGTTTTGCTATGTAGCTCTGGCTGGCCTGGCACTCACCATGTAGCCCAGACTGGCCTCAAACTCACAGCAATCCTCCTGTTTCAGCCTTCCAATAGCTAGGATTACAGGTGTGAATCACCAGTTATATGGGGTTCCCTTTAAGGAGCAGGTTAGAGAACAGAAGGCTGGCAGCTGCCATTCAGTGAAGTACACACTCTGCCGGTTATTCAGTTCAACATTCCAGTCCATAATCAGCTGAGTTGTCTCAATCCTGAAATGGCCAGATTTCTCCTTAGTGAAAAACCAAACAGGGCTGGAGAGATGACTTCGTGCTTCAGAGCACACTGCTGCTCCGGCACCTACTGGGAAGTTTGATCTAGCTAACTCCAGGTCGAGAGCAACCAAAGTCTCTGGCCTCTGCATGCACATAACATACCCACAAGTAGATACGCACATATACATGTGATTAAAAACAAGTTAGAGGGGTTGGGGATTTAGCTCAGTGGTAGAGCTAGCAAGTGCAAGGCCCTGGGTTCTCAGCTCCAGAAAAAAAAAGCCAGCCACCAGTTAGCCATAGAGGCCAGGCAGTGGTGGCACATACCTTTAATCAGTGCATGCCTTGTCTGCAGAGAACTAAAGATAATATACAGATCAAACAGGACAGATCCAATTGATCAGTTATGTAAGATTATCCATTTGGATCAAGATTTATAAAGAACAGATATTTAAATTTATTTATTTTTCTTTTTTTTAGAATGCATGATTTTTGTTTGTTTTGTTTGTTTTTCAAAACAGGGTTTCTCTGTGTAACAGCCCTGTCTGTCCTGGAACCTGACTTGTAGGCCAGGCTGTCCTCAAACTCAGAGATCCACCTGCCTCTGCCTTCCAAGTGCTGGGATTAAAGACGTACACCATCACTGCCTGGCTAAAATGAAAGATTTTCATCCTGTTTTGTTTTCCTGAGTTAAGAGTCTCTCTCCATGGCACAAACTGGCCTCAAACTGGTAGTCTCTCTCTGCCTCTCAAATGCTGAGACTCCTGGTGAGTCCCGTCACACCCAGCTTAAAGCACAGATTCTAAGAAGGATTCGCAGGACAGAACTTACCGAAAGTGCTGGATGTTTGGAAGTATGCATGCGTGAGGCACTCTGACGATCTTTGGTGTCCCTGTGGTCCCCGAGGTATGGAGGACGTAAGCCAAGCAACGCTCTTGCCGAATGTCCAGGTGTGCCTCCTCTCCGATGCTGTTCTCAGAATTCCTGCTGGTTTCTCTATCGTTTATCTCACATTCCTCTTTTCTATCAGCATTTTCCCAGTGAAGTGTGAAGAGCACAAGGTCCTTATGTTCCACTGAAACTGTGTCATAGTTCAAAACTGTTTCATGTGAAGATTTGAATTTCTGCGAGAGAAGATATTTATGAACATTAACATGTTAAAAAGGATTCTTCTATAGAGAATGTAAAATATCCATTTCCTCATTCAATATGGCTTAACCAGGGATGGGAGGACTAGCTACATATCTGGGGACAAGGACAGAAATGAGACACAACCAAGAGTTAAGTGTCCTTATTTTCAAACTCACCTGCAAACAGACATGTATGAAAGCACATAATTGCAATGCAATGTGGTAAAAGTGGTAAGGGCACATGACTGAGATGTTGGTGGAGAAGCGGAACTTAGGTCCACACAATGGTCAGAGATCCCAGAGGCAATATTTGTTATTCCCCAAATGAGAAGATGGGTAGTTCAGCCAATCACTGACAGAGAGCACCTGATCTAAGAAAGCTGAGAACAGTAAGCACTTCAGAAATGTGCAAACATGGAGAAGAAGAAGGTGAGGTCTGGTGTGACAGGAGCCCAAAGGAGACCCAATCACTTTGCGTAATTAGCATACAGGAGTTTGGCCCTTAGCCTATGTGATGGGCTCCATCTGAAAGTGGCAACAGCATGTGACTAACTGTTAAATGATTGCTGCTTACTGAATCCTTTACATGGTTCTGAGCTGGTCTTGCACTAGGAGTGAACAGCAAGAGTCGGCAAACAGCCTCCACAGAAGTTGTGACCTTCTGGCCATGGTGAACCAACAGCTGGGTTCTGGCTTTGGTGCTTTGGCGTGGTGCAGAAGTGAGTTGGACGAAACGGTGTGATGTTTAATTTGTTTGGTTTTTGATCTCTGGAAACAAGTTCTTGCTATGTGGCCCTGGCCAGCCTGGAATTCACTATGTAGACCACTTTGGCCTCTACCCTGAGGCCACTGTCAGCTCTTAGGGCTAGGATTACAGAGTACACCACCACTGGACCCGCATACATTTAAAGTGGGGTTCTTCTCATTAGAGCTTCTTGGGCTGATTTGTAAAAACAGCTTAAATGAAACAATCTGAGTTTTTATATTAAACAAATAAATATAAATAACAAAAGGTCAAACGCTAGTAGCTTGCCATGTTTTCTGCTTGTGTGTTTGTTGTATGTGTGCATGTTATATACAACCTGTAATGCTAAAAAAACAACAGTAATAATAAATATTAAAGGCAAACTGTAACCATCTGTAATCTCAGAACACATGAGCTGGAGGCAGCAGGACCTTCTAACACAAATTCAAGGTTAGCTGGACATAGTTGTGCATGTCCTTAATCCCAGCACTCAAGACACAGAAGCAAGCAGACTTCTGTGAGTTTGAAGCTAGCCTGGTCTACATAATGAGTTCCAGGACAGCCAGGGCTATGTAGAGAGACCCTGTCTCAAGTTTGAGGTCAGCCTGGGATATATGAAACTTTGTTTAAAACAAAACAGCAACAAAAATAGTTCAAGACCATATATTCCTAAGACCTAGATCAAAATGAAAACTTTCCTCTGTCTACTGAGACACACTTAGCTCCCTCAGGTCCCCACCACACTGTAGATCTGTGGCAGGCTCCAGAGTACTTGCCCTTCTTTTCTTCCCAACACACAGTACACAAAGTTAGAGGGGTTGTATACACCAGCATCCTCCCAAACACCTTGTCTCTACCTAGTCCCAGCCTCCACACCGCTGACATTTGGGCATATAATTCCTGACATGTGGGAGCCTGTCCTGTACACTGTATTTTTAGCGCCCTCTGCTACCTATTGGATGCCAATAGCACCTTGTTTTTATTAGGATAATTATTATAGCCCAGAAGACCAGCTTCTGGGCTGCTGACAGGGCTCAAAGAGAAAGCCTTAGTGTAGCAACACTTAGTACTTTTTTTTTTTTTTTTTTTTTGGTTTTTCGAGACAGGGTTTCTCTGTGTAGCTTTGCGCCTTTCCTGGAACTCACTTTGGAGACCAGGCTGGCCTCGAACTCACAGAGATCCACCCGGCTCTGCCTCCCGAGTGCTGGGATTAAAGGCGTGCGCCACCATCGCCCGGCAACACTTAGTACTTTTATCTGAGGGCTTTTTTAGGACGTGAATGAATTCTCACGCATTCTGATGGCTACTTTCTTTATTCTCTCATGTTGAATCCTCTTTATTCTCTCATGTTGGCTCCAAATCTCTTTGTTCTTCACAGCTATATATATCCAACAGAATCTTTCATGTTGAATATATAGGAGTTACATTTGAAGGTCACATTGCATTTCTTAAGTAAATGATAAAAGACAAAGTCATCTTGACAACATACATGCAATAAATCTCAACTTCCTGATTGGTAGGGCTGTAATTTGCAGTTGCAGCTGCAAAGAAAGAACCAATCATTTTGTTATCTACCTAAAGAGATAATCTTATAAAGGATTTTTAAAGGAGTTACAAGACTAAACCACTGAGGAGTCCAAGAGCAATAAGGAAATTGTGTATTACATCCTATATTTCTGAGTGTAATAACATTTTAAACTAACATTTTGGGATTAACAATCATAACAATGTCGGGCTCTCTTGAATTAGGATTGTTTACAGAGCTCCAAGGGCCATAAATGCTTTGGCTGGAACTCAGGTTTACCTTAATTCTCTTAATATGAGCTCATTTCAGCACTCTAAGGCGTAGTGACACTAAATGCATCTTAAATCTTTTTTTTTTTTCTCGAGACAGGGTTTCTCTGTGTAGTTTTGGTGCCTGTCCTAGATCTCTCTCTGTAGACCAGGCTGGCCTCGAATTCACAGAGATCCACCTGGCTCTGCCTCCCAAGTGCTGGGATTAAAGGCTTGTGCCACCACCACCCCCCCAAAAAAAAAAAGTCCTTCTGCATTTTAAATCTTAAAATATATTTTTCTGTCCTGTGTGTAACTTTAGACCTTAAAAAAATAAACTTGCGCCAGGCGGTGGTGGCGCACGCCTTTAATCCCAGCACTTGGGAGGCAGAGGCAGGCGGATCTCTGTGAGTTCGAGGCCAGCCTGGTCTACAGAGTGAGTTCCAGGAAAGGCGCAAAGCTACACAGAGAAACCCTGTCTCGAAAAACCAAATAAATAAATAAATAAATAAATAAATAAATAAACAAACTTGCAATTCTTTCTCGAGGCTATGAAGTACTGAGGTTAGGAATCTGTGCAGAGTTAATCACTGTCTTATGTTATCAGCCAGATCTAGCGAGAGAAACTGGCACAGCAATTAGGTTGCTTTGTGCCTTTAACCTTGGTTCAACAAATCAGACAGCTGGCTATATGTCCTTGTGAAGTGGACTGGACTGCAGCTGGCTATGTGTTCTTGTGAACTGGACTGCTATTCCTGGGAACAGTCTATCTTAAAACCCATTATCAAGGCACCTGGTCTAATTAATCTAAAGTTACTTTGAAGCTTTAAATCAGCTAATGGTATACAGCTGTCTTGATAGCTGGGGAGACACAACTATTTTCCTATGTCAACCTGAGCTGTAATACAAAACAGGTCTAAGTATCTCACTGTCCTCATGAAACAATAGGCCTAGTTATGAAGTATATCCTAGTATTCATCAAAATTATATAGCTTAAGGAGAGATCATCTTCCTGACAATCCACAGATATAAATGTGCCCAGTAGATGGGATATATTCATGAGATAAACATTCTACAATAAAGACAATGGGGGATTTTTCATAGCCATTAAGGAAAAAATTATAATAGCACATGTGAAAATTACAGAAAGAAGCAAACAATATTCTGGAGAATAACTGCTCTAGTGGGGAAAACAGTAGGTGCTCAATGAATGCTCATTGCTTCTTCATTAAGTGAAGCAAGAACACTAACACCATCACTGAAATCATGGCCAAGGAAGGCAAGGCACTACCTATGGGGCTTTGCTATATGCCTTCATAAATCATCTTTTTTTTTTTGTTTTTGTTTTTTTTCAAGACAGGGTTTCTCTGTGTAGTTTTGGTGCCTATCCTGGATCTCACTCTGTAGACCAGGCTGGCCTTGAACTCACAGAGATCTGTCTGGAGCCAGGATTAAAGGCATGTGCCACCAACGCCCAGCATCATAAATCATCTTGATATTGACAATTAATTCTCACACCTAACCATCTTTTAACTTCCAGTAAGATTTAAGAAACATAAGCATGCTAGGTGTGGTGGCACCTATAATCCCATCACTTGGTAGGTAGAGGCAGGTGGATCTCTGTGATTTCAAGGCCAGCCTGGTCTACACATTTGATTCCAGGACAGCCACAGCCACATACCGAGATCCTCTCTCAAACAAATAAAAACAAAAAACAAACAAACAAACAAAAACCTATAAGTGTGGTGATATTTTGTTTGTGCTTTAACAAATAAAGCTTGTCTGAAGATCAGAGGGCAGAGCTAGACACTAGAGACCAGGCAGTGGTGGCACACACCTTTAATCCCAGCACTTGGGAGGAGGAAACAGGAAGTGATATGGCTGGGCAGACAGAAGAAGTGGGCCTTTTAGGCTGAGGATTGGTAGAGGTAAGAAGTCTCTCTAGTGGCTGGCTCCTTTTCAGCATTTACCCCAGCATCTGGCTCTAGGTTTTTATTATTAAGACCAATTAGGATTCATGCTACAAATAAACATGACATTGTCATTTGAGTTTAATTTACTTGCAGTAATAAAGGACTGAGCAATTTGAAGAATAAAAGAGAAGGCTCCAGCCAGACACTGACATTATTTTAAAAACACGGATTAACTATATTAATCTTTCAGTTTCCTTTTAGAGGCCCCACTCTAATACTCATGGTCCTCTAAGCCTTTCATATAGCTTCTCATTTCATAACTGTATGTACACAAACACATACGATGCATTTAAGCTATTCTCAATTATAAAGTGGTTCACAGAGAGGATAGGTAAAATTCAATATATCTCCTATAATATTCATCTCCATTGGATAGACAGTATTTTATAATCAATAAAATAACTTAATAATAATAAAACATGGCTGGGCAGTGGTGGCTCATGCCTCTAATCCCAGTACTCTGGAGGCAGAGGAAAGTGGATCTGTGTGAGTTCGAGGCCAGCCTGGTCTACAGAATGAGTTCCCTGTCTCCGGAAAAAAAAAAGTTTGTTTTATGTATATCTGTATACCTCCTTGTCTCTGTGTGTAACAGTGCTTGCAGAGTCCAGAAAAGGGTGTTGAATACTCTGAATTGGAGTTATAGATTTTTGTAAGCCACTCAGGGTGGGTACTGGAACTGAACCCAGGTCCTCTGCAAGAGTAGTAAGTGCTCTTAACCTCTGAGCCATCTCTCCAGCCCTATACTTAAAAATGTTTTAAATAATAAATGTAGCTTTCCAATAATGTGTGGTTTAAGAGCTCATCTCTTTTTCAAAATGTAAGCTTGTTTATAATTCTTTAACACTGGAGACCACTGTAATTGATATACGTATATAAAAGTAGACTCTCCAAGTACCATGACACTTTCCACCACTGGAAATAATTTGGAAACAGGAAGGAAAAATACACAATTGCCATAAGGTGAGAAGATACTTTCGCATCATAAAGTGGTTCTCAATGAAGTGTTCAGATGGACAGGGCACACTTGGGAAGATCTGGGCATTTTTGGATGCAAGAGCGAAAAGGTGCAGTAGCTCTTTTACTGCTCTCTAATATAGATGTGGAAGGCAGTAATGCTATTAACCATCTTATATTGTACTGAAACTTCCCACAACACACACTCAACCAAAACGGTGACATCACTGAAGCTGAGAAACACTGCCAGAATTAGTAAATTCAGAAGCCAAGACGGAGAACTTTTTTTTTTCTTTTTTCGTTTTTCAAGATAGGGTTTCTCCGTGTAGCCCTGGCTATCCTGGAAGTAGCTCTGTAGACCAGGCTGGCCTCGATCTCACAGAGAACCCGACTGAGAGAACTCTTTTTTTTTGTTTTTGTTTTTTTGGGGTTTTTTTGTTTTGGTTTTTTCAAGATAGGGTTTCTCTGTGTAGCTTTGCGTCTTTCCTGGAACTCACTCACAGAGATCCGCCTGCCTCTGGCTGGCACCACCACCGCCCGGCAAGAACTCTTAAACTGAAAATATTTTCTCTCTCTCTCTCTCTCTCTCCCTCTTTCTCTCTCCCTCCCACTTCACACCCTTCCAAACCACTTAAACACCAGGACTTACATGAACCTGCTTTTTCTCAACGAGAACATACTTGAGATCACATTTTTTCATAAAGTGAGTCGATAATGACGGTGGCGAGTCTGGATCAATAGGTGCATAAGCTGCCGGGACCTGAAGGATCCTGAAGGAGAAATACAAGGTTAGCTGAGTGAATAAAATTCTCCCAGGAGCACTTCCATGTCTCTACTTTATTGTTCATTAGCATTTCAGAATTTTAGGGTCATGCCTTAATTGTAAATAGCTATTTTATCTTGTGCCCAATGAATGTCTTGGGTATTGTAAAATTCTATTTTAACTTCTCATAACTTGGGATGGGGATGTAGCTCAATTGTCTGGGGTTTGCTTGGCATGTACAAGGTCCTGGGTTCAATACTCAGTATTGAAAAAAGAGAGAGAGAGCTCTTAACACTTAATATACAGAAATACAACATTTTAAAAGGCTTAAACAAGGACTGGAGTAATGTCTCAGTGGTTTTCTTTGATCTAACAATAGTTACATAATGCTTTAGCTGTTTTGACAAATGAGGCCTTTATACTTTGGAGATATTTATTCTGCTTGTGAAAACCTTTAGTTCTCCTTAATAGGCATGAATTAAATGATTAAAATGATTTAAATAATTAAATAATTAAAAATAATACTTGGATAAATGTGTACTTTAACGTCTTCAGAAAACTGACCATATGCCGGGCAGTGGTGGTGCACGCCTTTAATCCCAGCACTTGGGAGGCAGAGGCAGGCGGATCTCTGTGAGTTCGAGGCCAGCCTGGTCTACAGAGTGAGATCCAGGAAAGGCACAAAGCTACACAGAGAAACCTTGTCTCAAAAAAACAAACAAACAAAAAAAAAGTAAAAAAGAAAAAAGAAAAAGAAAACTGACAATACAAAAAAAAATCCACCAGTAAACAGAACAATAGCTTACAATGTGCACTACATAATAAAACTATAAATTAGCTTAGCGTAATATCAGTTTATACTAAAAATATTACCCTAAAATCCAGGAAGGTAAGTTGATCCCAGGTTGACAGTAGAGACCAATTTCCCGAACTCCTCCAAAGTCACAGTGTGTTAGCAGAAACTTGGATAATTCCGAAGCCTCACTCAGCACAGTCTTGTAGGTGTAACACACTGGAGGCTGGTTGTTGCCTTCATCAAAACATACAGCTATTCTATTCAAATAAATGGAGGCAGCGTGGTGCACCAACTCCTGAAGAGTCATTTTACTGAGGTTTGTCTAAACACCCGTGGCCAAGAAATCTACAGAGAGAAATGTTAGAAGTTAGGGGAGTTTTAGGCAGGCGAGGAAGAAATATATCTACTAGCAAAAATGACTGTATGAGCTGGGTATCTACATCAGTGACACAGACTGCTTGCCAGTGTGCCCCTGAGTTCTGTGCCCAGCACTGCAAAACAACAAACTGAAAGGAAGCGCCCAGATAAAAGCTATGTCTACGCTGAAGATTCTGCAAGGTTTATTGACTGATGAAAATGTTAAGAGTCTGGAGAGTTGGGATGCTGCAGACTCAAAGACAAACTACCTTGGAATATCTTGACAGCAGGATTATTGCCCACCTGTGTTGTGGGCTATCTGTACACTGTGTGAAGATGTATTTGCTGGTACAATAAAAAGCTGAATGGTCAACAGCTAGGCAGGTGGTACAGGCAGGATTTCCCAGGACAGAGAGGAAGAGGAGGAAAACCTAGGTGCACAGGAGACAGAGAGAAAACAGGAGGAGGTACAAGGTGGAAGAGAGGTAACACCACATGATAGAAGGTAGATTAAAATAAATGGGCTAATTTAAGTTATAAGAACTAGTTACGAGTAATCCTAAACTATAGGCCGAGCTTTCATAATTAATAATAAGTCCCCATATCACTTGTTGTGAGCTACACACCTGTCTATCCAACATCCTCAGTGACGGTCAGTTGAAGCCTTTGTAAAGGTAAGTGCCACAGTCTAGTTTCCACCAAGCTAAGAAAATCACCTGATAATATCCCACACTTAGAATGGAATGCTCCTTGACTTTCTGTACATAATTCCCTTGATTTTTTACTTTCTGTCCTTCAACTATACAAGCTCATAGAACTGCTTTCATGCTGGGGCACAATTTTTATGGTAACCTAAATCTCCATCCCTGGAACCTGATCACTCATATTTGGCTCACAATAAATTGTCTCTTACTGTCCTTAAGGTAAGAGCAGTATTTTGTGTTACTAAAACAAACAAAAAGCTGTATCAAAGATCCACGACTGAAGCTCTAAACTTACAAAAGACCTATGGCAACTCTGCTGAAATCAATGACATAAAAATTAATCTGATGACAGCTGAACCTACACTGGATCAGAACCTAAACATGTGGGAAGAACGTGACACACACATAATAGAATTAAAGATAGAAATGTAGATTTATTCCTCAATTGACCACAATGTCAAAAGGATATACACTTTAAAAAGAACCAAAAAAAAAAAGGGGGGGGGGGCTGGAGAGGTGGCTCAATGGTTAAACACACTAGTTGCCAAAGGTCTGGGGTTCAATTCCCAGTATCACATGGCAGCTTTTAAGCATCTTGACTCTAGGATCCTACTATCTTTTCTGACCCCTGAAATGAATATGGTACACAAATATGCATGCAGGTAAAACATTCATAGACAGAAAATAAAATATTTTTTGTAGATTTTATGTGTATGAATTTTTTTGCTTGTATGCATGTGCATCACCTGTATGCCTGTTCAATCCCCTAGAACTGGGGTTGTAGATGGTTGTAATGTACCATGTGGGTGCTGGGAATTGAACTCTTCAAGAGCAAAAATTTCTTTTAACCACTGATCCATCTCTCCAGCCCAAAACAAACAAATTTTTTTTGTTTTGTTTTGTTCTTGTTTTTGTTTTTCGAGACAGGGTTTCTCCATGTAGTTTTGGTGCCTGTCCTGGATCTCGCTCTGTAGACCAGGCAGGCCTCGAACTCACAAGAGATCCGCCTGGCTCTGCCTCCCAAGTGCTAAGATTAAAGGCATGCGCCAGCAACGCCCAGCTGGTATTTCTTTTTAATAAACATTTCTATAAGTACTAACTTTTGTGGTACACAAAAGATGATTTTCCATAGATATACAAATGGTCATTATACAAATTATACAGACCACAGTATGTACTACAGTTATGGGGAGTGAGTTTATCTGGAATATAAGGTTAGTGTAGTAGAGTACCTCCTGCTATTTTTGCTCACATATGAACACGGACCAGCCAAATAAATTTCTTTAAATACCCATTGTCCACATTATGTATTATACTTATTTTTACAAAAATCTAGTCTGGACCTGGAGATACATCTCAGGAGTTAAAGAGCCCTTGTTCTTTTTTTTTTTTTTTTTTTTGGAGCTGAGGATCAAACCCAGGGCCTTACGCTTGCTAGGCAAGCACTCTACCACTGAGCTAAACCCCCAACCCTGAGCCCTTGTTCTTTTAGAGGACCCAGGTTCAATATCAGCACCCACATGGTAGCTCATAGCAGTCCATAGTTCCAGTTCCAGAGGATCCAATACCCTCTAAAGACACCAGGCATGAAAGAGGTGCACATATATACATGCAGGTAAAACATTTATGGTATTTTTTATTAAAAAAATATCACAAGTATTAAAATTATCTTGTATTTTTAAATTTGATACTTAGGAATCACATTTCAATTTTTTTGCATCCTTTTGGACATTTTCAATTTTATGGGTTTAAGAAGCCCTTTTCTTTAACCAACTCGATGTTAATTAAATGACACAATTGAATAAAATAATTAGTCTGTTTCAAAGTTGCTTTTCCTCCAGAAAGCAAACACATGTATAACTGTTAATTTCTCACAAGAAAATAATAATCTAATAACATACTTCACAGCAGTGGAATAATGGGACTATAAACTAAGTTTTTAAAAAGAGAAAGTGTCATTTTTATAACAAACTACAAAACTCATCACACAAAATATATACAATAAGTAAGTTTTTCTACTTTGAATTTACAGGTTTCCCGGTGTCTAGATTTTCATTTCAGTCATTAAATTTATGTATATGTATTTTTTTTCTCTCTCTCTCTCCAATAAACATAATTTCTTCCATGCTCAGATATACCTGGGCCAACAAATGGCTCAGTGGATAAAGGAACCGGCCATCACGCCTGAAAACTTGAGTTCAATTCCTGGGACCCACATGATGGAAGGAGAGATCCAACTCCCAAAAGGTGTCTTGTGACTTCCTCAAGCATGGTGCCTGCCCCCAACCCCCCACAAATA